>JAJAGP010005541.1:0-32047 GCA_025084515.1 Ancistrus triradiatus
GATGGCACATCAATGGGAGCTGTGGCAAGAAGGTTTGCTGTGTCTGTCAGCGTAGTGTCCAGAGGCTGGCGGCGCTACCAGGTGACAGGCCAGTACACCAGGAGACATGGAGGAGGCCGTAGGAGGGCAACAACCCAGCAGCAGGACCGCTACCTCCGACTTTGTGCAAGGAGGAACAGGAGGAGCACTGCCAGAGCCCTGCAAAATGACCTCCAGCAGGCCACAAATGTGCATGTGTCCGCATAAACTGTTAGAAATCGACTCCATGAGGATGGTATGAGGGCCCGACGTCCACAGATGGGGGTTGTGCTTACACCCCAACACCGTGCAGGTGCTATTGAAGCTATGGACTGACCCGCCCGTTCCCCACACCTGAATCCGATTGAGCACATCTGGGACATCATGTCTCGCTCCATCCACCAACGTCACGTTGCACCACAGACTGTCCAAGAGTTGGTGGATGCTTTAGTCCAGGTCTGGGAGGAGATCCCTCAGGAGACCATCCGCCACCTCATCATGAGCATGTCCAAGCATTCTAGGGAGGTCATACAGGCACGTGGAGGCCACACACAATACTGAGCCTCATTTTGACTTGTTTTAAGGACATTACATCAAAGTTGGATCAGCCTGTAGTGTGCTTTTCCACTTTAATTTTGTGTGTGACTCCAATTCCAGGCCTCCATTGATTAATAAATTTGATTTCCAACGATGATTTTTGTATGATTTTGTTGTCAGCACATTCAACTTTGTACAGAACAAAGTATTCAACAAGATTAAACCCTGGACCTTCTTGGACGGTGCTACCTACTGGGCCACCGTGCTGTCCACTTGTTTCATTAAGATGACAAAGAGTTCATTGTACTTCAGTTGCCTTCCAACTGACTCACACTTCATCCAACAGAGCACTTTTTGAAACATTGTAGAACAGGAGTTTCCCAGCATGCATGTACAGCTGGCAATCAACTGGAATGTTGTCAACACCACAATGAATCCATGCCATGAAGAGCAATGTGGGGTCATGCCCCGTGTTATAATGGTGATCCTTATAAAGTAGCTGGATAATGTTTATAGAAACGGCTAATTCTCTTTTGGACTTACATTATAAGTGAATTTTGACTTTCATTGTTTAAGTTCACAGGTATGCACTGTATTGTGATTATTGTTTGCATCTGGGTGCAACTACAGTAAAGTTCCATCATATTGTATTGAGTGATTTCCAATGACTGTACACAACGACTGTACACCAAAATGCGACAATTTGATATGTGTGTGTGTGTGTGTGTGTGTGTGTGTTTATCAGGACGAATCCAACTTATGCCACAGTGTCTAAAGGGAAGCCACCTCAAGCTACTCAGCCGTACGTACTTATTGAACAACGCACATTCCAGTCGTGTGCTCATCTTTGATTGATCCGGAGGGGTGGAGCTTCGCCCAAACATCCCCTCCATCACCCAATGGTCATGAGCAAAGGGAGGCGAATTCTCCGAGAGCTCGTCCTCCATTACAGCATCGTGGGCTCAGTCAGGACGACGCAGCCAATAGCAGAGAGGTGCTGGATCTGCCTCCCGCTATGCACTCCCTCCTCGCGCTGTCCTCACCGTGCACGCGCCTCTGGTACCCAACGCTCGCGCAGAGGAGGAGGAGGAGGAGGATGTGGCGCGCGGAGGGGAAATGGCTGCCGAAAACAAGCCGGAAGGTAAGCGGCAAAGCTCGGGATTATTTTATTCACTACTAATGACAACAATGCGAACGGAGTGGAAACGTTACATAGGAGGCAGAGCGGAGCCTCAACTTGCTCCGCGAAGAGCCTCCATGATTCCTTTATCCTGACACACTCGTTATTTCTCCACTGAGACATCATTACCAAGCCAGCTATGGCAGCTACTAGCCAGCAATGTGCGGCTTAGGTTTAAAATAAAAATACTTATTTGAAATACAAAGGAGCAAAGGGCTTTGACATGTGTCAGAGCTGGTTTCAGACAGCGCTCAGGGCAAACTTACTGACAGCCCGGTAGTTATGCACTAACTTCTTTTTTATTTATCATGCTTCCTCCGGTCCACGGAATAGTCTTTTAAGTTCTCAGCTGTAGAGTTTTGATTTTGCTCCTCAAATTCTGCTACAGAGCTGTCCTACAGCCAGGATGTCTTTAAAACCGGTCTCACTTCGATCACATTCAGTTTTTGATCCAAACATTGAATTTATCCGTTCAGGTTAGTTGGAAAATTCTTTCTAAGTTGTCAGGTGTACAGGTTTGATCCCCATTCTTTCATTCCTCCTCTAACAATGGCGCTCGGATGTCCTACAGGTCTGATTGTCTTCTGGTCAGTTCTGATCATACGAACTTATGATGAAGACCCAGGGCTTTCACTTTGTTGATTTGTTCCGAGGTCATGTTCTGTTTCTTTAACACGAGTCAACTAATGAGCTGAAAAACTAAACAAACTTGTGTATCTTTCTGATGACACAGGCACAACAACTTGTTATCAAGACCAGTGCATGCGTAGTGTGAAAAGTTCACCAGTGTGAAGTTACACTTCGGACAGGTTTAAATCGTAGAGCAGGTTCAGTTTGGTTAGGGATGAAAAGGCGGCACATAGATATGCAAATGAAATAGTCTGTTTGGTTGTAAGTCTATGTAAGAACATATATTTAGCGTATGAAGTAATAAGTTCCAGTCAAGATTGTGGTTACTGTTTATGCTCTTACCACAAATATTTTGTAGGTCCATTTTAGGACTTTCAGTGCGACCTATGAAACTGACTGTTTTGCAGCAATTGAGTAGAAAAGGCAAGACATATTTTTCTCTCCACATAATGAAAACCCTATGTTTAAAACGTGGAAAATTTCAAATTGCATAAAATGTTTGAATTGAACCGTTCCATTTTTGTTAGGAATCTATTCTAACATATTCATACAATGCAAAAAACGTAGTCAGTCGACTTAACAAACAAATGCATGTGTCATTTATTTACACATAAAAATTTTTATAGCTGTAAGATCACAACTCATGAAATAA
The DNA here is from genome assembly GCA_025084515.1 of Ancistrus triradiatus. Classification (NCBI taxonomy): domain Eukaryota; kingdom Metazoa; phylum Chordata; class Actinopteri; order Siluriformes; family Loricariidae; genus Ancistrus; species Ancistrus triradiatus. The sequence continues at coordinate 3,018 of JAJAGP010005541.1, forward strand.
ATTATGACACGAGGATCGTGCTGTGCGTTAGAGCGCGTTGTTGGCCACACGGGGGTGGTATTGAGCTTTCTAAGAAGCCCCGGTCCACGTCTGTTTTACTATGCACAGCAAGTCAACTGAGACCAGGAGTATTGAAATAAAGAGATATCTACCTTTGTGTTGAAAGCATTACATGCCTCGGGGCTACCCATGCTTGTTCCCTATTTGTTACAGATGCAAACAAACACATTTGGGCTTGTAATGTTTGCCACATCTGTGTTTCTCCTCCTATGGAGTTATGGTTGTCAGGTGCTTTTTTAGAAAGTCTCATCTGAGACACCTTTCACAGAGTAGGTTGTTATTTTTGCTATGCTTATGAGGTCAATGTTTGGAGGAGCATGTGTTACACTTACGCATATCAGGACAGGACTTTGGAGTATATGTATGTATATATTATATATATATATATATATATATATATATATATATATATATATATATATATATATATATATATATATATATATATATATATATATATATATATATATTCCACCTTACTGTCCCAATTTAATATTCTAGGCCTACACAGTAGCAGCGTGAAAGCTGATAGGAGCACTGTGTCACGTAAAGTTTCACACAATTAATTTTGTTACTCTTCAAATTCCTGTCTGTCCTGTAACCTTTTGTCCTTGAAGCCACTGTGTTTGTGTAGAGCAGTGCTCTCCGGGGCTTCAGTATTTTGCAGATTTCTTTGCACATTAGCACAGACTGTTCTTTGTTAGAGGCTGCTATGAAAATATAGGTAATATCTCTTGCACCCCACTGAGTGGCTGCGTTTCTTCTGTTGACCCTTATCCTTTCCAAAAAGTTTGACTTGTACCCAGCACAGTATTTATTATGAGTTTTAACAGCTTGCTGGCTTTGAGAGGATACTCTAAATAATTGAATATGTTGTGAATACATTTCACACTATTTGTGTTTGTTAAGCCATAGTTTAAAGATTTAGGCGGGGCAAAACAGTCAGTATAATCGATGCAGTGTATCACAGCAAACTGCATTTTGGGAAAGAAAAAACTTTATCAAGAACGGAAAGTTATAACCCCTACAGTAGTATAAACCAAAATGAGCTTTTAAATGTTACACCCTCATTTGAATTTCAACTGTGCAGATGTCAGTACTGTCTTTAACTAATATGTAACCTCATAACAGTATCAGTATTTACTCAACTAATACACAGACTTTAACAACACAGACAAAATAATGTCCTGGATAGAGTATGTCTAGTGAGTCAACCTCATTTGGCATAACGAAATTTAAAAAGTCATTCTAATTGATTATATTATTCATTCAAGCACATCGGTGTGTAAGCAATGTAAACAGTACATTTGTTTCTGTGGTATCTAAGTTAAAGCTGGCTACTCATTAGTAAAACATTCTCCCTGGTAAAATATTCTCCCTCCTTTTGTAGATGATAATTTTTTCGAGCCCCCCACTCGGATACACACGTACATGTCTTTTGCTCCCAAACTCCACTGGAATTTCTTTTAAATATTGTAATTCATACAAAACTGCAACTTCTTATTGAACGAAACAAAATAAAGTAACAAATCACCAAGTGATATGCATTATAGCTAAACTAGCCAAGTATGTGGCTAGCCATCACTGGCAAAACAAACAGGTTCCATGATCTAGCATTTTAATGGGCTACATTGTTTTATGCCAAATTTTCCATGTAACAATTAAGCCAAATAAAACTTCAAGTCAGCAGCATGGAATTTGCACTGAGTCACAGGTACTACATTAAATCCTCATACGGCAGCTCACGTTAGGGGTCGCCACATTGAACCATCCGTATGTCAGATTTGGCACAGGTTTTTATGCTGGATGCCCTTCCTGACAGAACACTCCCCATTTATCCTGGACGGGGACTGGCATTAGGAGTACACACCCAGAAGCTGAGGTTTTTCCGTAAATTCCACACAACTTTTATGTTGCAAGCCCCACCCAGCTCTCTGACACTGGCATTTCCAGCAGCTGGCTCTACCCATTGAGCCACAGAGGCTTGGTTCCTGCCTTGCACCTTATTCTACCGGTTTGACCTCTGCCACCTGCAGCCCTGAATTGGCTTAAGTGAGCCTGGAAAGCAACAGTGGTATTCTACGTATTCCTAAATAAATAAAAACTGCATTAATATGGATATCTAAAGACAACAAATATTTACACCAGTAGTGCCAAGCTCAAGTCTTTAAACTTTGGTGATTTTCTGCTGAAGAACCTGATTCAACTCGAAGTCGGAAGATCACCAAACCTTGTCACCCATAGTAAAGAGCAAACAATGTTTGATTTGAATGTGTAAAAAAATCTACAGCAATACTGCTGACATTAAATATCCAGAAGATATACTACTATTATGTCAGTTTAACACTGGCATTAGAACTTGCTTAAAATTGTTTTTCAGCCTCTGGTGTAGAAACAGAATGACAGTAGCTCCTCTAAGCCCAAAGCGGACAGGATGGATAAGTTTGTCAGTGTAAGATGGACCATATAGGCAGATGTTTATAAGCTGTTTTGATTCACTTTCTGATTTTCTTTTGATTTGGCTTTATACATATGATCATTTTGACATACTGACATTCCAAATCCAGTCCAACACCCCTAGATAAGCCAGAGAGCTTTGATGCTGCCTCCTCCTTCGCTGGCTGGAGAGAATTTCTTGAATATGTATTTTTTCTGTTTAAGGATGGATCAGCAAAACTGAGAAAGGGTGGGAGGTGAGAAATGAAAACAAACAGTCTGACCCAGCTACATAAACTGGTCTTGTTCTTTATAAAGCAGTGCCTGAAGCTGGTGGAGTAAAGCTAAAACACTTTCGTTAGTGCAGTCATATGTGTACTTTATTATGTGCTTATCACCAGTAGGTTTTGGACTAGACAAGACAGAGCTTCTATAAACAGTAAACATAATATGTCCTGTTCAGCCATCACATTTTCAGCTAATGAAAACATACATACTTTGTTCCACCTACCAGATCAAAGAGATTTGTTTTGTACTGACTGAAAGCCCAATTCTGAACCCTGCAAGGGGGATACAAATCCACATGTCCTCACCACTAGGGAGCATCTTTTGGCCTCTCTGAATTTGCACGATCAAAGAGGGTGCAGACCTGGTGCAGAGAAGTGATTTTGGCACACTGAACCTGAAGGCTGAATTAAACAGATTGCCTGTGAGGAGCATGTGAGAAGCTGGGAGCTGGACATGTCTGAGATGCACTGCTAATGAAAACCTCACTAACACTGTGTGCATGGGGAGAATGTAGAAAAGCTCAGTATTAAGCTGCTGTACGAGTGGAAATGTGCAGTTTTCCTAGTCTCTTCTCTTTCTCTACTTTCTTTTTGCCTCCTGAAGGACTGAAGAAAATTCGTAATCCGGATCGAATGTACAGATCAGCTGTGTGTTATTCCGGCCATGCTCCTGCTAAGGGTGTCAGTGATGACACAGAGATGAACAGTAAGAGCTGGTTATTAATATTGCATTCGTGGCATTGCTCGAAGGGGCCACTTGCTGGCTGATCTATTATTCATTCATCAATTCATTTATTTACTTCTTGATTTCATTATATCTCCCTCCCTCTCCACTGGGACTTCCTCCTAGAGTTTTCTTTGAACCTTGAAGTGTCTTCTTGACAAGTGCATGCTGTCAATATCACAAGTGTTGTCATTTAGTAAGAGCCAGACCCACCCATAAAGGCTGCATCACAACAGATACTAAATTCTGCCATCCACAGCAACACTGACCATTTAAAGCAGCCACTACCATTCATGAATAGCACCCTTTATCCTGCTGCATATTGCTGAGCTATCAAAGCTGTAGTTTGTTTATATATTTGTTAAGATTGTTAAAACCGCCACTTATTCGAACTGTGACATACACTATGGACAATAGTATTGTGACCCACCTCTTAATCACTGAATTCAGGTGTTTAATTCAGTCGCATTACCACAGGTAAATAAAATCAAGCACTTAGCTATGCAGTCTGCCTTTACAAACATTTGTGAAAGAATGGGTCATTTTAAAGAGCTCACTGAATTTGAGCATGATACTGTAATAGGATGCCACTGTTGCAACAAATCAGTTTGTGAGATTTCCTCCCTGCTAGATATTCCACAATCACCTGTGAGTGGTGTTATTGAAAAGTGGAAGCGTTTAGGAACCACAGCAACTCAGCCACATAAAGTCACAGAGCGGGATTGCTGAGTGTTGAGGCGCACAGTGCATGAAAGTCGCTCTGCTAATTCAATAACTGCAGCGTTCCAAACTTCCTTAACATCTGGGCAAAATCTGTGTGCCCGGAGTTTCATTGCATGGGTTTCCATGGTCAAGCAGCTGCATGCAAGCCGTACATCACCAAGCCCAAGGCCAAGTGTTGGATGGAGTGGAGTAAAGCACACCACCATATTGGTGAAGGAGGGATAATGCTCTGGGGCTCTGTTCAAGGATTGGCCCAGGCCTCTTAGTTCCAGTGTGGGGGAAGTGTTAATGCTTCAGTACATGTTGGACAATTGTATGCTTCCAACTTTGTGCGGGTTTGGGGAAGGCCCTTTTCTGGTCCAGCATAACAGTCCCCAGAAAGGCCCTCACAAATAAACTTGTATGGGCCAAAAATGTCCACAGACACTGTTAAGGGCGGACTAACTCCATATTACTGCCTATGGATTTAGAATGAGATGTCATTAAAGTCCCTGTAGGTGTAACGTGTAGGTGTCCCAATACTTTTGTCCATATAGTTTTTTTTCTTTTAGGAAAGACAATAAACCTTATTTGCCTTTAGATCAATTATGGGTGGCAGTGCGTGTTGAAACAAAATGTTGACTATTTCATTAGTACTCCAGAAGTTTGCATGCTTAATACGCATTGAGCTGCGCTTCTAGCACCCCTGGAGAATTTGTTGATCTGTGTAATTAAGTGCGTTTATGTTTGCCGTAATTTGGAAAACGGAGCTGTATCAGCCTCATCTGCTTGTTGTGCTATTCACTGATTATGCTCTTTGCGCGAAGTCCTTGGTGATTCAAAACAGTGTTTTAATGAATACTCTTGTGGGCATGGAGAGTAAATGGAAGTAGTTGCCATTTGCCATCCTGCAGCATACAGATGTGCGTCTGTCTGTCTGTATGCATGCACCATATGTGTGTGTTTGCTTGAAGCTCAGACTGAGACACTATGACATTTTCTGTTTCTCCATTCCATAATCTCACACATATTTGCATGCAGCATGACGTAACTGCCCTGCATCTGCTGGCCCAGTTAACATGTGCAGCCTGGAGGTTTTCATATCACTTGGACAGTAAAAAATGCAGCCTGTCCTGTCCGAAGTAGGTAAACCACTCATGTGAGTAATTGTGGAAGTGGTTATGATAAGGATAAAGGGCTTTAGCGGGGATCTGGCAGCGTGTCCTTTTATTGTCTGGTTTGTGTGTGTGTGTGTGTGTGTGTGTGTGTGTGTACGCGCTCAGGTCCTCTCGCCTTGAGATGGGATTTTCATGGATGGGTGCGTATGGAGTGCCTGTGTTTTCTTTTCAGTTGCGGCAGACACTTGAGCTGAATTAAGTCCTTGATTTCAGGTTCTGGATATTAGAGTAGATAAATAATCGTACTACATTATTTGGTGTAAAGCAGGGAACAATGACATTTTAAACATGACTAATACCCAAGGTTAAAGTGAAAATTGCTTTGTTTCTGTAATTAACCAAGGAAAGGTCAAAAGAACATTTTCACATTTTCATCTTGTCTCAGTACAGGATCAGAACAGCATTAGCAGTGCACATAGAACATTCAGGCTTTGGAAGGAAAGCCTAATGTACGCCTTTATTTAAATAAGTTCTTTTGCCCCATCAGCCTATTCATCAGATTTTTGTACATTGACCTTGAAACCATGATGTACTAAAACAATTATATTGCATAATCAGTGATCAGTTAGAGCAATTCTTCTGAAGCTGAAGGAGACTTACCCTTACACAAGACAATATCTGTAGCTCTGTTTCTTGTCATGGCTTTGTGATTAATGGCTCTCGCTATTCGCTAGCCAACCCCACACCACAAAAAACCCAACATAACATCGGTATATGTGGGTGTGAAAACTCGGTGAAGGGAAAGCGGTCAAGTTATAGCCTCTGACTGACATGTCATGCCTTATAAGGGATTCTGTACTTAATTCCTTTCATATGTCTCACATCCCAGTAATTCTGGTTTTTGATAGTTGTGCCTTTTGTAGTGAGGCAAAAAGCATGGCCTTAATCTAGCCATGTGCTCATTTTCCTGAAAGCCACTGCTGGATAGAAGAGTCTGTGATCTAGATCTTAAAAAATGGTGCTAATTAGGAGTGTAGCTCAGCAAAATCAAAGCCATCGTTTTAAACAATTGCTTCGATCAAGGAGTCTCATTAATATCAATTGGAAAGATATGACAGCGTAACCTAATCATTTTGGAATTTGTGGCTGTGTGATTTAACAAGGCAGCACAGTTCAGAGCTCTCTAATACTGGTGAATCATAGTTATCGTCGCATATTTTGACCGTCAAAACTTGATTGTCCCTGATGGTATGTGATTTAGGAAGTAGTTGAAATCTGTTAAAGAAGTTTTCTGTTACTCCAGTTCACGTACGACAGTTTATCGTCTCTTTATTAGCAGGGTTGATGACGATCTGAAAAAGTCTCTCTCTTTAGTGGTATAGTACTTTCACTAAACCCATTTTGGCCACACTGTAATGTCTGATGTTTAATCAGTCCTAATAATTAATTGCTTTCATTATAGTGTTAGTATTTTCTTTGATGACATCTGAATGGCTGAGTTTTATTTATATAGATTTGCACTGTTTAACGCCTGTACTACATTCTGTGAAACCAGACGCTGACCGAAATGGACCAGACATTACTTGGCTCATAGTGTTTTATTTTAAGCAATAATATTAAACCAAACACAATATGAAAACATTCAGTACACAGTAATGTCCTGTACAATACAATAATTCTTATTTTAGTGTATTTTTACCTGTATACCACGAGAAGTTGTTCCGAGTAGCAGACTGAAAGACACAAGTCATGTGAATGTACTGCCATTATGTCACATAAGGTTTGTGCAAATTCAGTCCTGGAGGGCTTGTGTCCAGCCCAGTTTGCTCAATTTTCTTCTCTAATACACCTGATTATCCTACCAGTTAATTACCAGGTACTTGGCTATCCAAGAATGGATTTGTGCACTCTTATTTAACACAGTGTTTGAACTGAATCTGAAATGACACATGACTGAACATAATCCTGTACTCTAATTTAGGTTACTGTTAATGGTAGGTTAGGTTAAGGTTAATGTACTGTTTTGTTTACTTCCTTATAAACAAATCACTATATAGCAGTGCTGTCCAAAGTACCTAATGCTCATACTTTAGTAACGGTAACAATAACGTACTGAAAAATGACTCGGAAGTTGTATTTGCCAGGAGAAAAATACTAGTTAAGTATCAGATGTACTGTATATAGTGGTTACCATGTTTAGCATGATTAACCACATTAGCAGCTAGAAGCTAATTTAATCAGCAAAAGCATGACAAAGATCTAGACATAGATGACTAGATATCATCCACACAATACTTGAAGAGCTAGCAGAATTACTTGCAGAAACTTCCATCATGCGTGTACTGTTCCATATATCAGTTTTAATGTTTGTGGATGTCTTACTTCTGCAGTGACAGCAAAAGTGGATGGCTGCAGTTTTTTGCCATGAATGTATGGGAAATAGGCATGTTTTTTAAACCATGGTAACCAGGATACGTAGGAAGATTTGCAGCTGAATTTATGGGGTGAGTCTTAGCTGTCTGCGATGGGGAAAGTAGCCGAAGGGTCTGGAAAATTTTTTTATCAGGGAATAAGTATCTTAAAATGTAAAAGTGATAGTCAGCAGGAAAAATAAGAGTCAAGTAAAGTTGAAATAAAAAAAAAATCTACTTAAGTACAGTAACAAATTATTTACCCAAAAGCACAGGCTGCAAGGTGGAAACCAGACCTGGCACAGCACAGGTCACACACACGCGTGCACACACTCACTCACTCACACACTGGGACCTTTAGAGACACCATGTATTTGGAATGTGTTAGAAAATTGAAGTAGCCAAAAAAAGCCCAGGCAGACACGGGGAGAACATGCAAACTCCACACAGACAGCGGCCAAGCCAGGACTCAACCCAGGTCTCTGGAGTTTTGAGGCAACAGCGCTAACCTCTTATGACACTGTGCTTCTTGATGTTGCATAGCAATGGTTAATTATGGCAGTTTGTAATTTACTTTATGAGCAGTATTATTTACTTCATGGGCAGTTTTTATTTATCCATTCACTCTGTCTGTGACAATTGTACTGTGTGCTAGTGTGGCTAAAATACTTTCGGTATAACCACAGAGCTGGCAGTAGTGTAGCATTCCATTAATGTATCTTAACATTTGAAGTAGCATGCTTACTATAAACCATGACTAAGTGTGCAAGCTCTGCAACTGCTTGGTGTGTGTGTGTGTGTGGGTCTTACAGTCTGGACGCTATGAGATTTTGAATGATGAATCCCAAAGTTGACCATTTGTTCTTTATTGCTCTACTAAATGGTTGATTGTCACATTTTGTTTGAGGCATGTTCTTTGCTTCTCCCTGCTTTAAGTGCATTGTCCATAAGGCCGGGTTATGCCGATAACCTATTACTCTGTTACTGCCCATTTGCGTGGCCAAATGTGCTGTATGGGCCAACATATGAGATTGCTATCATTTGCTGTCTGTGGAGCAGCAGTATACGAATTCATTGTGCCAATCTGTGTTATGTGTTTCCTTGCTCAGCAACAAGTCTCATGAATTATTTGTCTTCCCTATACGGTGAAATCTGACAAGTACAACTGCGGCGTGGAAGGCTGTGTTGGCATGCATGACAATACAGCATCTCTGTGTGATATCCCCAGAATGTAGCATGGGGTATCGCTAAACTTAGATGACATGCCAATCTCTGAGAAGCTTCTGCAAGCAGCAACTGTCCTGCCAGGGCTTTGTTTAAATTGAGTTCATCAGTTGAGCTGTGATAGTGGGCTCAGTGAAATGATGGAGTGCTAACAATCAGCCCATCGGCTATTGCTGTACTTCAGTAAGGGAGGTGAGGAGGAATTTTCCACAATTTCAATGTCGAAAATGATTCAGCTCTCATCAGAATATTGGAAGGTGTAGCCCTGTTATTTTAGCACATTTTTTTACGTTCATGGTCTTGCACCTTTGATGGATTGATTTAAAAAACACTTTCACCAGCACAGTGCCCTGATTATTATTTCAATTCATTTTTCTGGCCCTTTGGTCACAGGAGGCATGCTTTATTAGATTAGTATTGAATGGATCAATACCACAGTTGAGAGTGATTTTTATGACAACCATCTATTGTAATATAAGGTGACTTGTGGGCTATAGAGAAGAGCTTTGCAGTGTTAGTGTTTATGTGCAGAATTAGTATACTGGTTTAATATATACACCGATCAGCCAAGACATTACAATGAAGCACAGGCCAAATAACAAATGAATGCTGAGTATATCTCATCAGCAGCACATGTTAATTTCTGGTAAATATTATATGGTAAGGGAACAGTCAGTTCTCCTAGTTGACATGTTGGATGTGGGAGAAATGTTCAGGAGTAAATGGCTTGTGCAGTGCTCCCAGTCGGCAGTGACAGTGGTCTGCAGAGGAACAAACCACGGACTGGTGACGGGGTGTTGGCACCCCAGGCTCATTGATGGCCGAGAGCAAACAATCCTATCCTGTTTGAAGAGCTACTGTGGTACAAGTTACAGACATGTTTAATGCTGGTTACAGGAGGAATGCAACACCACATGCTGAGTATGGCTAGTCTCACACCAGCCAGAATGTACTAGAGATGGGCCTGATCTGATCCTATATCGGTATGGAGTCCGATATTGACGTCATTCACTCATAAGATATCGGACGAGCAGGGCTGATCCATTTACCGATCCATATTCCATTCCACGTCTTATCATGAGCACAGGACAATTTCAGTGAGCAAATAGTATTAGCTATTAATTTAGCTAAAATGTCATTTCTTAACGGGTATACGTTAAGAAAATAGAATTTTGATTGAACTTATCGGTTCCTACCAACGCTTTTAGTTTCCACCACGAGTAGTGCAAAAATACATCTATATTATTAGTGCAAAACTACGTCCGACTCTCAGGCAGGACCAGTGTGTGATCACATACGTCATCATGTGGTTTTATTTTCATATACTCTGCTATAGCATTAGCGGAAAATCGGAGCTCAAAAGCACAGGTCCACTTTCAGAGAAAATGGTAAACGCTGTATGTGTGGAAAGCTGATCTGTTGTAAAGGACGTTTCACCTCTGAAATGGCAAAGCATCTGAAGCACCAGTGTGAAATGCTTCAGCATTGTACTGTGTTTGACCGACAGTAGTCTCCTAGCACAAGTGCTGCATTAGCCGGGACAGTCTATAAAGCTTAATGTGAACAAAACTTTGCATGGTTTAATTTGCTCAAACAATGACCTAGGAAAGTAAAACTTCTCTCAGTCACTACTGTTGATAAGTAATCTCTACTGCTGAAATGATGATCCCGTTATTCAAAAGGAAAGTAATCATTTTTATGTTAAACTTTTTTCGTCCCATTTGTTAATTTCAGCAGTAGATGGTATTCATGATCAGCAGTTGAGAGAAGTCTGGTGTTCCTAGGTCACTACTTTAGAACATTAAGCCACTTTAAGCTTTTTACTTATAATGGGTTTTAATGGGAAGTAAAAAGCTTAATGTAACATGATTACTTTTGAAGTTGAAATATAAAAAATGCAGTGGTGCTTGAAAGTTTGTGAACCCTTTAGAATTTTTTATATTTCTGCATAAATATGACCTAAAACATCATCAGATTTTCACACAAGTCCTAAAAGTAGATAAAGAGAACCCAGTTAAACAAATGAGTCAAAAATATTATACTTGGTCATTTATTTATTGAGGAAAATAGCTCATTCCTCCGTACAGAACAGCTTCAGCTATGGGATGTTGGTGAGTTTCCTCACATTAACTGCTCACTTCAGGTCCTTCCACAACATTTCGATTGCATTAAGGTCAGGACTTTGACTTGGCCATTCCAAAACATTAACTTCTTTAACCATTCTTTGGTAGAACGACTTGTGTGCTTAGGGTCGTTGTCTTGCTGCATGACCCACCTTCTCTTGAGATTCAGTTCATGGACAGATGTCCTGACATTTTCCTTTAGAATTCTCTGATATCATTCAGAATTCATTGTTCCATCAATGATGGCAAGCCGTCCTGGCCCAGATGCAGCAAAACAGGCCCAAACTATGATACTACCACCACCATGTTTCACAGATGGGATAATGTTTTTATGCTGGAATGCAGTGTTTTCCTTTCTTCAAACATATCGCTTTTCTTTTAAACCAAAAAGTTCTATTTTGGTTTCATCCATCCACAAAACATTCTTCTAATAGTCTAATCTAATGGTGTTGAATTTTCTCCATTTGTACACAATCTGTCTGACTGTGGATTGGTGGAGTCCAAACTCTTTAGAGATGGTTTTGTAACCTTTTCCAGCCTGATGAACATCAACAACTCCACAAACATGTGCTGTGAAGAGCAGGCTTTGATAGATCCATGTTCTTTAAATAGTGCCCACTATTGTCCACTCACACCTGATTATCATCCCACTGATTGAAAACACCTGACTCTAATTTCTTCTTCAAGTGAACTGCTAATCCTAGAGGTTCACATACTTTTGCCACTCACTAACATGTAATATTTCCTCAATAAATAAATGAAGTACAATATTTTTGTCTCATTTGTTTAACTGGGTTCTCTTTATCTACTTTTAGGACTTGTGTGAAAATCGGATGTTGTTTAAGGTCATATTTATGCAGAAATATAGAAAATTCTAAAGGATTCACAAACTTTCAAGCACTACTGTATTCTTTATACCTAAACATTTGGCACATTTTTTCACCATTTTGGAATCGAAAACTGGAATTGATAAGAACCGGAATTAATAAGAAAAATGGCAATCAGAATTGGAATCTCTACAATGCAAATGATACCCAACCCTACACAGTACCAACAATAATAATCATAATATAAAAAAAACCCTTGTATCGATATTGGCAGTGAAAAAATTTTTTTGGCTGATTATTGTAGATCGAAGTTTAGAAACGTAAAGAAATGTTCACACCATTGAATGTGCTTAAACTGATACATTACAACATCCATAATGGTTATCCTGCTTGCAAGGGAGAAAGAGAAGTTCTTTGGAGATTGAATTGACTGTTTAGTGGATGCACTGTTCTCTAGCATTACAGGTGCATCTCACTGTGGGAGGCAACAATTGAAAGTGAAGAGTGTCACTCACTGAGCTAGGACACACACAGTTGGAGAGAGAGAGAGAGAGAGAGAGAGAGAGAGAGAGAGACAGACAGACAGACAGACAGACAGAGACAGACGGAGAGAGACAGACAGACAGAGATAGAGAGAGAGAGAGAGACAAACACAGGGAGAGAGACAGACAGACAGACATAGAGAGAGAGACAGACACGGGGAGAGAGAGAGAGAGAGAGAGAGGGAGAGGGAGAGGGAGAGATTTGTGGGAGTTGCGTGTTGTGGAAGGTATTGATTTAAGATTTGTTTTTGTCAGCCCTCTCCAGTTTCATGACCTGCTCAAGTCTCCAGGGTGACACTGGCACAAGCTAGCATGACTAATATTATTAGAAGTCCTAAACAGACTCCTTCAGGAACAGCATCTGTGATAATCTGAGGATGAGCAGTCCTCAGACTGGAGGAGAGATTTTCCTTCTTCATCTTTTGGTTAGACATGCTTAATGTGATAAAAAAGGGAGAGTGCTTTGCATTGCCTGGGTTGGACAGGATCTGGACATGATCTCTCGAGTACGAATTTGATGTGAAGGTCACATACTATTAAAAAGGCTTGTAAGGCAAGAACAGTAACAGTAAGTTTTTTTATGCACTATGTCAGGGCAAGACTGTGCACCATGTTCTGCTGCTGTACACACAAAGACAAGAAGGTCTAAGTTCAAGGAGAGCCACCGAACTGAAGCGACTCTTCTGAGAGGTCTGTAGGTCTGGTCAAACTTGTGTCTTAGATCTCATGGTGGTGTTCTTTCTCCACTAGGTCCTGTTCACCAAAGAAGCATTCTCTGAGTGGGTGGCAAGCATAAGCAAAAAATCTCTGTCTCTGTCTTCCTTCATTCTGCAGCTCTCTGCTTACAATGCTCTCACATTTCTTGCTTTTCTTCCTCTACATAGTCTGTCTGCTGGGCTATCTCTTTTTTATAGGGACACTTTCTCCATATCACATTCTCTGTCTTTTTTAGTCTCTGCACTTGGTTCTCTCTTACACTTTCTGTGTGCTGTCTTCCTCATTTTTATTTCTCATATGGGCATCCAGGTTTATTCTTCAGATCAGACTGGCCATGTAATTGGCTGGCCCTCCCAGCTCAGTTCAGCACTGCGTTTACACTAGGTCGCTTCATGCGTTTTGGATCAGAGATAGTGGTAATCAGGACTGTACCTGCATAGGACTAAGCCACATTAAAATGTCTGCAAATGCACCCCAAGATGCATTCATATCCAATTTGTATCTGATTGCTCAAATCATTGCTTGAGATACTTTGTAACCATTATTAAACAAATGCTAATGCATCTGTCTCCACCAAGACTGCTTTAACCCTCTGAATACTTTACGACATAGCACACGTCATCCATAATGTCTATTCCTGCACGTCCGGAGAAACAATAGTGGAGGGCACGCAGTTCTGTCATTTGTGTGTGTACGTGTGTGTTACCAGTCATGTACTGGCTTGCTCGTTGGTTCACGTTTGGGCTAGAGACTGTTCTAACTCAGCTTTTTTGTGCAAGGTACTCGTGTTTATGTGTATGACTTTCCCTACTTATTTGTAACAGGCCATATGACGTTTGTAAGTGTATGTGCCTGCACTACTGTAAATAGTACTCCTTTGTTGCCACCCCCCCCCCACACACACACACAATAGTACTACTTTGTTTGTCTCCCCACCACCTGTATATTCAATCTAACCTACAACTGTGTAAACTGCTTCACATTCACTCGTTGAGTCTCTGTTTCATCTGGCTGATCTTCCATGCTGTTCGTAATACTGTCTATCAGTGGATTTTTGCATCCTCTTAAGTGTTACAGCTTTCCCCAATGCATGGTGGTAACATTACATTACTGTATTTCCTTAAATAAAAAATATGGTGGCATTAGGGATGCTGTGTAGATGGTAGCGTTCCACTCGTGTTTTCAGCTGTGTTTCTGGCCTATTCCGATTTTGACCAATTCCGATTTTTTTCTGTCCAAGAATTATAAATGATAGCATCATTTTTGTTCAACTTTTCTTTTATTGGAAACTTCTGCACTGCTAAAGAAAGATAGCAACTGGCTTGCGTCTGGCACTGCACTCTCAGTTAGCTTTAGCTTTGTCAGTTTCCACATATTCAGCGAGGTGATGCTCTTTATTATTGTGTTTTTGGAGTTCTTCCTCCATGGCTTACTTTGGTCATGCATACTGCAAGCATCACTCACTTACTGTGAAGAACTAGAACGCTGAAGACATGGCTGTAACCGAAATAACACCATATTACTGCTCCTTCACTAGTACTGCGTTATATAGGAAGACACTGTTTAGCGTGCTAAGAGGTAGCATTGAAGCACAACTGAAATTTAACATTTCCTCTTCATCAGCATGTGTCAGCACCGATCTGTCTCATAAACAAACACAAAGTTTAAGGCTGGAACTGCGTTTAAAGCAGAATTGTATCGTGAATTAATGTTAGTGAACAAAGTGGTTTTTCATGTGTTGCTGTGTTTGTGCTGTCATGCAGTGCGTGTGGTGGCTAAATGTGATCAGGACAGAATCGGTTGGGAGTGTGGTAGCCTAGTGGTTAAGGTACTGGACTCTGGACCAGAAGGTCGAGGGTTCAAATCCCACCTCTGCCAAGCTGCCACTGTTGGGTCCTTGAGCAAGACCCTTAACCCACAATTGCTTGGATTGTAAGACTGTACCAATTGTAAGTCGCTCTGGATAAGGGCATCTGCTAAATGCTGTAAATGTAAATGTAAATGGTTATATGAGACTGATTGGCGATGACTGGCCACTGAAAACTGGCCAATTCCGGTCACCGGCTAATCGATCGGTGCATCTCCAATATTTGCGTTAGGGTAGCATAAGAAACTATGGTGACTATGGTAATGTTCAGTCAGTGTCCATTTCGGTCAACGCCCAGTTTCACAGAACGTAATGCGGTTGTTAAGCGGCACATACCTGTAACTGGTTTTCACTGCAAGGGAGTTGTGCTATGCAAGTTATGCTAATGACTAATGTATCACACACATAGCATGGAAACCAAAAGATATGCTCATCTAATTGATGTGCCAGTCATTAGCTTTTGCCTTGTTTTTGGATGTTTGAATTCGAAATATGCTACAGCTACATCCAGGAACCCCAAATCCAAGACTCAAGTGTTGAATACGTCTCTCTTCATGTAGATAGGCACGTAATTTGCTAGCTCTTGTTTGCAGTATAGACAGATTATGGCTTTTCTCAAAGTCTGCAACAGTTGTGGTGGCAAGCTTCATATATCTCTGAGGAAGCATGTTAGCTAGTTCAGTTAGACTGATAGCTGTGGTGCGGTAGGGAACGTGTAGCTACTGGCTATTACTAAACTGGGAAAAAGCTTTGGGAAATGTATGTCAATCAGCAGTGGAGGCTGGCATGGGCACAGTAGTGTGTTCTGGCCACACACATGGAAGCAAGGTCAGTAAGAAAACCAGCCACCTTCATGTCATTAAGGCTAAATGTTCACATTCTTTTTTGTCTAGTGCTTTGTTATTTTGTGATATAAGAGCTTATTTTAGTCCCCAGAGAACCAATAACAGAAAGATTTATGTATGGTACACTTTTTAACCACTTGCACAGATAGGGCACAATGAGGCAGTATCAGACAGCATCAGCGAGGTGGATTAACATTCAGGCCCATTTCTTCTGAGTCTTCAGTTCAGTCACATTCGCTTAATTTGGTGAAAGGGGAGCATACCACAGATTTCCACAAATGAGACTGCATACTGGAAAAGGTTACAGAGTATTTTAACAGTCTGTTGAGTTTTTAATTAACAGGCTTGATGATATTTAAGTCAGGGTATACCTAAATGCTTAGAACCTGAAGGGTCATACTTCTAGACCTAATTTTTTAAACATCTAGATATTTCATCTAGGGGTGTGCGATATGTATCGTCTATGATAATATCTTTGTTGTTTTAACGATGTGCGAGCTGACATTATCGAGTATGCACAAAAACAGTCAAAAACACATCTTAGAGTCTACATATTCTCTGCTTCATGTAGCCAGGTAGGATAGCCTACTGCACATGCGCAGTGAGTGCATGCAGCATGCTAGCGCCACCACTCCAGATTGCATTCTAGTCAAAAATGAGCGACCAAACAGTTCCAGGAGACAAAACACAAATTTCGCCAGCCTCGCAATCTGCATAGTTAGATTTAATTGGTAGACCTGGCTCAGCCTCACTCGCATGGATGTAGTTTGTCTTTGAAAAGACAGTATTACTCAAAAGATGGCAGTCTACCAAGCTATGTTGGTAATTGGTTGCCGTTGAAGACAGCTCAACAACTCATTTATAATATGAAGATTATGACAAACTTTGGGAGCCCACATCAGGCTTAAACCAGCAAAAGTACCAGCACAAAAACCTACTCGGAATCATTCTGCAAAAAAGTGCAGATTGCAAGACATAGCAAATGTTGTCTCCAATTACATCATGAAAGACGGGCAGCTGAGAGAAATGAGTTCATACATCTTTAGAATACTCCAGACCCAAGATATTCACTGTCAATGTATCGTCTAATTATCGTTATCAGTGAAATCCTGGAAAATATCTAGATATCATTTTTTTGTCAATATTGCACACCCCTTGTTTCATCCCTCCTCTTTTCGGTCCAGAGTTTTGACGCATTCATTTGGTAAAGGATTATGGCCTGGGGTCTTGCTCTTTCAGCCATGAAAGAGAGTGATGTGATCAGTATGTGTGTTTGAAAGAACGTTGTAGCTTGCTTTGATCATTGGCAGGAAGACAGAGCTTAATTACGAACTGAGTGTGTGCCGGGGTGTGTGGGACAGGATTGATCACAGTGAGCAGAGGGTGCAGATCAGGGTGCAGACCTGGCCACTGAAGATACGGCAAGAAGTCCTGGAGCTCTGATCCGTGTGTGTGTCTATGTTATACAGCCAAGACTCCTGATTTCAGCTTTGCCAGGGCAATATATCTGCGTTTGCTTTAGTTTTAGTTTGTCATTATAGTCATTTGTCTCTGGCATTGTAGTGATTATGTTTCCTACATTGAACTAAAGCTTTGTACTCATGAAAACACCTATTAAGGATAAAGAGCAGACTAAATGGGCCATTTAAAATCATTTCATATTGTTGACATGTAACAAATGATTTGGTTGTTTTTAGACTGGCAAAAATGGATGGTGAATCTGTATGTTCTGCCATTTTATTTCTTAAAGCTGGATTTGGTATGCGCCATTTAGCATCTGCATCACGTTCTGTGACACAGGACATTGAGAAATAATGACTTGACCAGACATTACCATAGTCACAAAGTCTTTTTAGGCTATTCTAAAAAGGGGGGCAGATACCTTCAAATTCTAAGTACTGTAGCTTAGACGCTTTGCTTTGTTTTAAACAATAATATTAAAACACAACATGAAAACATTTAGTATAAGAAAGTACTGTACAGTAATTCTTATTGTTGCATCTTTTAAAAAACTTAATATTTAATGTGCAGAGTACAACTCCTGACTACAAACATGTGTAATGCATAGTTAACAAGTGCTTTTTGTGTGTAGTGTCATTCTTTATTCATTCTGTATAACTCTTATCCACAGAGAATGCATATAAAGAAGTATACGTTCATATAAAGGGTATTTTCACAAGAAAGCTGCATGCAAACGATACGTACACGTGTCAGAGAGTGGGCTGAAAACGAGTGGAACGTGACTATCTATATGGCATCCCTAATGCCACCACATTTGAAACTTCAAAGCATAAACTGTTATGTTAAACCTTTTTTTAATTTAGGAAAATTCACAATAATTATAGAAAATAAGTTCAATACATTAATGTACATATATAAGCAATTAACGTAGGAATGTGTTATAATTATTAAGTTCAGTACAGTACTGTAACATCATGTTATGTCAGGCAGCGCTGTACAATGTATTTGCTGTTTTATTGAGTTTTTTACGACCCCAACATCTGGAGTTAAAAGACAGATTTTTGTTTTAATTATAAATTTTAAAACCTTGGCTGTTAAAGCGAATAGTGGCACATACTTGCACACAGAAGTCCTAATTTACTAAGATCCCAAATAAACAGTACTAATTTGCTTAAGCAGGCTGATGGATTGCAGGTGTAGTTAGTGTTTGTGTTGTGGGTGATTTGTCTTGGGATTATTGTACAACTGACAACACAGGCAAACAATACACAAAAGCAATATGTAAATGAGTTTCTTTGCATTTGCAAACTGCTCTCATAGCTGTAGCCATACTGAGAAAGGATCTCAAAAAGCACTGGGTGAGGATACTGTAGAGAAACACCAATAATAACACAGGTTAATAAAGAACTTATCCCATGCAAAGGACTTACTCCCCACCCCCCCGTACATATTTCTGCATACCGAATACAAATAATTGCAGAATTTCTCTCATACAGTGGTGCTTAAAAGTTTGTGAACCCTTTAGAATTTTCCATATTTCTACATAAATATAATCTAAAACATCATCAGATTTTCACACAAGTCCTAAAAGTAGATAAAGAGAACCCAGTTAAACAAATGAGACAAAAATATTATACTTGGTCATTTATTTATTGAGGAAAATGATCCAATATTACATATTAGTGAGTGGCAAATGTATGTGAACCTCTAGGATTAGCTGTTAATTTGAAGGTGAAATTAGAGTCAGGTGTTTTCAATCAGTGGGATGGTAATCAGGTGTGAGTGGGCACCCTGCTTTATTTAAAGAACAGAGATCTATCAAAGTCTGCTCTTCACAACACATGTTTGTGGAAGTGTATCATGGAATGAACAAAGCAGATTTCTGAGAATCTCAGAAAAAGAGTTGTTGATGCTCATCAGGCTGGAAAATATTACAAAACCATCTCTAAAGAGTTTGGACTCCACCAATCCACAGGCCAGACAGATTGTGTACAAAATGGAGAAAATTCAAGACCATTGTTACCCTCCCCAGGAGTGGTCGACCCAACAAAGATCACTCTTGAGAGCAAGGCGTGTATTAGCTGGTGAGGTCACAAAGGACCCCAGGGTAACTTCTAAGCAAAAACTGAAGGCCTCTCTCACACATTGGCTAATGTTAATGTTCATGAGTCCACTGTCAGAAGAACACCGAACAACAATGGTGTGCATGGCAGGGTTGCAAGGAGAAAGCCACTGCTCTCCAAATAGAACATTGCTGCTCGTCTGCAGTTTGCTAAAGGTCACGTGGACAAGCCAGAAGGCTATTGGAAGAATGAGACCAAAATAGAACTTTTTGGTTTAAAAGAAAAGCGTTATGTTTGGAGAAAGGAAAACACTGCATTCCAGCATAAGAACCTTATCCCATCTGTGAAACATGGTGGTGGTAGTATCATGGTCTGGGCCTGTTTTGCTGCATCTGGGCCAGGACGGCTTGCCATCATTGATGGAACAATGAATTCTGAATTATATCAGAGAATTCTAAAGGAAAATGTCAGGACATCTGTCCATGAACTGAATCTCAAGAAACCGTTAAATAAATATCTATTACTGTTGATTCCATTTTGATTGTTTACTTCTGGATGAGCAGATCACGTGAAGCATTGCTCTTTGAGCAAGTGTGAACTGTTGGAAAAATGTCAGCTGTAAGTCATATTAAAAAGACAGAGTGAACAGCCTAAAAGAATCTGAGTGACGATGAGTTTGGTGATGAGAAAGCAGACCATGTACAGAATGACATGGACACTGCTACATTTTAAAAGTATGTTTGCACATATTTTACTTCACATAAACCCATGCCTGTTGAAAACACCTGACTCTAATTTCACCTTCAAATTAACTGCTAAACCTAGAGGGTCACATACTTTTACCACTCACTAATATGTAATGTTGGATCATATGTAATATTGGATTCCTCAATAAATAAATGGCCAGATATTTTTTTGTCCCATTTGTTTAACTGGCTTCTCCGTATCTACTTTTAGGACTTGTGTGAAAATCTGATGATATTTGGGTCAAATTTATGCAAAAATATAGAAAATACTAAAGGGTTCACAATATATACCATATATATATATATATATATATATTTATATATCTATATGTATAGTTCCGATGTTAACTTTTGATATTAGTATTATTTTACTATTACTATTTTACTATTATTTTGCTATTATTTGTTATTATTTTGATAATGGTATTGATGTAACCTTGTCTGTCATTAAAATGGCCAATGGACACTGACAGCAATCTCAAATAAACATACTCAAATAACGTCTCGTTACAACCAAGGTATGAAGAAGAGCATCTCTGAATACATTCGGTGAACCTTGAAGCTGATGTATTCTAGCAGCAAAAGACCACACTGGGTGCCACTCTTGTTAGCTAAGAACTTGCAACTGAGGCTACAGTTCACTGGGCTAACCAAAATTGAACAACAGAAGATTGATCTGATGTGTCTCAGTTTCTGCTGTGAACTTCAGTTAGTAGGATCAGAATTCGGCGTAAAACAAACGAGCATTGTTTAAACATCAGAGCATTGTTGCTGACCATGTCCATCTCTTTATGACCAGAGTATCCATCTTATGACGGCTACTTCCAGCGGGATAACATGCCAGGTCACAAACTGTTTTCTTGAACATTATGAGTTCACTGTACTCAAATGGCCTCTACAGTCACCAGATCTCAAGCCAACAAAGCACCTTTGGGATGTAGTGGAATGCGAGATTCACATCATGGATATGCAGTCTACAAATCTGCAGCAACTGTGTGATGCTATCATGTCAATATGGACTTACATCTCTGAGGAACGTTTCCAGCACCTTGTTGAATTTATGCCATGAAGGGGCGGCACAGTGGCTTGGTGGGTAGCACTATTGCCTCACAGCAAAAAGGTTCTGGGTTCAATCCCAAGGTGGCACAGCTTGGGTTCTTTCTGTGTGGAGTCTGCATGTCCTCCCCGTGTCTGCGTGGGTTTACTCTGGGTACTCCGGTTTCCTCCTACAGTCCGAAGACATGCGTGTTAGGTTAATTGATTACTTTAAATTGGTGTTGACTTGAGTCCATATATATATGATTAGTCTTGATGTAACCTTGTGTGTGTCGCTGAAATGGCCACTGATGCTGATAGCGACGTTAAATAAGCCAACATTATGCCATGAAGAATTAAGGCCGTTCTGAAGGCAAAAGGGGCTCCAACCTTGTTCTAGCAAAGAAGTTTGTAAAGATGTTAAACTGAAGGGCTGTGAATACTAACTTGGTGGATTAAATTAATGAGTTCCTAATACACGGGTTCAACATTAAAAGAGAATATATTTAAATTTCTTATTTTAAATGAGGAATCACAGTTTGAGATGGCTGCCTGCTTTGAAATGATGATGAATAGTTGCTTTGTATTGTCATCTGGCTTTAGTCAGTTGTGATGTGTTGCATAATTGTGACTTTACATTTAGGCTCAATGTTTTGATGTTAAACTCCTATGTTCCAAGATTCTGTAAAATATCCCTGCTGGTCACCTAGTAGTCAGGATTTGTTTTCACAAATAAGATCAGCTTCTATAACATGTAATGTTGATATAAATACACATTCAAGCAGTGGTTGTCTGTATTTATATGCTGTGTATTTTTTTATCCAATTTACCTTTATGCAATGAGTAACAGGGTAATTAATTATTTTTCCACAATATGCATTACATTATTACTTAAGTAACTGTATTGCTCTTACTTATGGAATTATTTGGATGAGTACTTATACTTAGGTAATAGATTTTTAGAAGTAATTATACTTTTACTCTACCCACCTCTGGTCATATGCAGGAACTATTCATAGATTATATTTTAGGGGGGCTAAAACTGGGCCACAGTTCTACTTCAGGATACCAGAGATTAAAATGGACCATTTTCTTGAAGTGGTAATGCATGAATCTGATCGGAGTGTTTTAAGTACATAAATGTGGCCTGGGGGTCCGACCTTCAAAATTGGTGGCAGATTGGTGGTGGGTTTTGAATCCTTAAGCTTTCACATCATATCTCAGAGCATAACCACTGAGCCTTTCTTTAAAGCGCCAATCAGAGTTTCTTTTGGACAGATACTGCACAAACTGTATACACTCTCCCATCTGTGTAATTTATACTGAAGCCTCATCCATAGGAGATGTACTGTATTCTTCTCTGTAATTGTATGTCCAGAAAACTGAACAGTATACAGTTGCTAAAAGATGCATACAACAGATAGAGTAAACCTATATCCAAGCCTGGTATGAAATGTGGAAGCGGAATACATAGTATCGACGAAAGGAGGGTTGTGCCACTGGCATTCAAATTTGTAGGCAGAAAAAAATTCACGAAAAATCAATTTTAATGTCTCCTTGAACTTGAGTGTATTCACCTTTCACAGTTTGCTTTCTGAACAGCCACTAATGATGCAGTGAAATAAATATTCGTAAGGGAAACTTTGAACACACTGAGTTGAAAAAACAAATGGTTGGTATTTTCATCTGTGTTTTTGCTGCTTTGGGGATAAGAGGAATACCCTCACTCATGTGATTGATTGGTGACTTTGAACCAAGGCTGTAGAAGATGAGAAAGTGTTGTGTTGAATGTGAGTTGATAAAGCAGTTCATTCATTCATTTCTGAATAACTGCTAAATCCAACCCAGTGGCACAGGAGGCCAGGACCTACCTGGTATCATTGGGAACAAGATGGTCCCAAACCCTGGACAAGGTGCCAGTTCATGCAATTGCTCCCAAATTAGAATAAGAGATTACACTCTCTGGCCATTTTAATGGATACACCTTGCTGTTACTGGGTTGGTCTGCCTTTTGCCTTCAGATGTGCTTTATTTTTGAAAATTTAGATTTGACAAGGTGCTGGAAACATTCCTCAGTTTTTGTCCATATTGACATGATGCAGTGGCTGAAGATTTGTTGGCTGCACATCCATGACACAAATCTCCCGTTCCACCACATCCCAAAGGTGATCTATTGTATTGAGATCTGGTGACTGTGGAGGCCATCTGAGTACAGTGAACTCATTGTTATGTTCAAGAAACTTCACTGTTCCACACTCACAAATGTCTTTCTCTGATCACATTTTGGCCGTGCTCTACATTGAAAATTGAAACACGTTACAATTGGTTTCTGACTGCACAAGTTTGAGTTGATCATTTTAGAATCATTTTACTGTCTGCTTTTGATTCTACTCTTTTACATATACCATCTTTGAGCTGAAAACCAGAACCTTTTCTGAAGGTGAACTGTCTGCATACATGATGCTTTACATGCTGAAGGTCATCTGCCACATCTGAAAAAGCTGGATGACATAATTATATATTCAATATATTCGTATCTCACTAATCAAACTTCCACTATTCACTTCCAGTTCCTTCAATAAAATACTTTTTTTAAACACATTTACTTCTCTGAACCACTAGCTGATCTGATCTGAATGTCATCCTGAAAATTCAATCAGAGAAATCGGATTGCAAGGCGTATTACCATGACCCGTAATGATAATTTTATTGTTTAAATCACATATTACCCTTAGGTGATGTGAATCAGTTTTTGAGTTCCTTCAAATAAAATGTAATACAGAACAATAACATTACTTTATTAAGCTGTTCAAATTTATCATATCTATCCTGTCTGCATCCAGTAATTGGACACAATGAGTCTTTTGAATAAAATAGTTAAAAATTTAGGTTCTGTTCATTCCCTTTAATCACCACACATTATGCATAACAACAGCTGCGTGTAAGCTAATTGCTGAATGAAGCTCCTCATTGGGTTCAGCTTTTTGATTTGAAATGAACAGTAAATATATTACAGTTTTTGCACT
Source organism: Ancistrus triradiatus (assembly GCA_025084515.1). Lineage (NCBI taxonomy): Eukaryota > Metazoa > Chordata > Actinopteri > Siluriformes > Loricariidae > Ancistrus > Ancistrus triradiatus. Next base: position 27,232 of record JAJAGP010005541.1, read on the forward strand.
TTGCCGATGCCTTTGCCTTCTTTGTTAATGTCAGTGCGAGTGCCTTCAATGACAACTGTAAATACACCCAGCACGCACCACTTTATTAGGTACAACTTGCTAGTACCATGTTGGACCCCCTTTTGCCTTCAGAAGTACAGTGACACCTCGGTTCTCGCCCACCACGGAACTCATGGAATTTGGTTCTCGAAGCATTCTGACTAGAAAAATTTGTCTCGGTTGTCTGCTCACTTGTATGAGTTGAGCTACGCGACTCATTTCAGTTGAAACTCAATTCATGAGTCATGATTCGCGATTCTTGATTCAGTACACAGTGATTCAGTCAATAGTGATTCAGTGATTTAGGTTCACAATAGCCCTTCCTCAGTGAAGACCTCCAACGTGTATATCGTGTTTTCCTTTATTTTTACATCTACAGTACTGCATTATTAGTGCAAATAAGTCTCCATGGATTCTAAAAAGATTAGTTATAAGAGAACAGCAAAAGTAAACCGAAAGGAAACAGAGGAAACACAGGCTGCAGTTTGCTTAGCAGCTATGCTAGAGTTCACCAACAGAGTAAGTATTTGGCTTTTACTTCCAATCCATTACTCACTAAATTACATGATATTCAACACTTTATTATAAAATAAGCTTTGTGTTAATAATTTTGGCAAACCGTAGGTTAATGTATAAGTATTTTAAACAGTAAGGTTGGCTCCGCTATGATAAAGTATGGACTATATTAAACTAATTGGTTCATGATACATACTTACAATGAATTTGTCGGAAAATATCCCCATCGTAAATCAGGGAGCTCATGTACAACTCCGTTAATGCATATAATACCTTATACAGTGTTGATTTTCTGGGGGTTTGAAACTGATAAATTCATTTTCCATTATTCTTTATGGGAAAAATGTGCTCGGTTCTCGTCATTTTCGGTTCTCCACGAGGCTTCTGGAAAGAATTAGCGACGAGAACCGAGCTACCACTGTACCTTAATTCTGTGTGACACAGATTCAGCAAGGCCAAAGATGCTCTGAGTACCGTGAACTCATTGTCATGTCCAAGAAACCAGTTTGAGACGATTTGTGACATGGAATGTTATTTGCTGGAAGTAGCCATCAGAAGATGGGTGCACTGTGGTCATAAAAGGATGGACATGGTTAGCCACAAAACACAGGTAGGCTGTGGCGTTTAAATGATGCACAACTGGTATTAAGGAGGACAAAGTGTGCAGAGAAAATATCTCCCACACCATTACAGCAGCCTGAATCATTGATACAAGGGAGGATGGATACATGCATTCATGCCAGATCCTGACCCTACCATCCAAATGTGGCAACAGAAATTGAGACTCATCAGACCAGGCAATGTTTTTTCCATTCTTCTATGGTGCAAGTTTGGTGAGCCCGTGAGAATTGTAGTCTCAGTTGCCTGTGCTTAGCTGACAGGAGTGGCACCTGTAGCGCATCTGCTTCTAGGTTAGACAAGTTGTGCATTCAGAGATGCTCTTCTGCATACCTCGGTTGTAACAAGTGGTTACCAACAACGCTAAGGAGATGGCAACCGGGAGAAGAAGGCCGGATGCTTGCCCTGCTTTATTGTCTACGCCCTACCGGTTACCAGCAGCCTCCTGACTGCCAAATGCTGACGATCTACAAATCGCCGGCTACCAGCTTTTCCTAATACGCAGCAAACCGAAACGGACGAGGTCAGAATGTCAAACAATGACGTGACACTTGACGGAGCTCAAGAGTGCACTTATATACATGAGCCAGCAGGTGTCACCAATCACGCAATCAACACCAACAAGCGCTCGAGCATGTGCGATTGCTCCCTCGAGCATACCCAGACCAACACGAGTCGACGCTGCCCTCAAACGTCATGAGACGGGGATCAGCGCGACTCCTAACACAGAGAACTGCAGCCTTTTTTCCTTACAGTGACTCCATGAACTGTGGGGATTGCTGCATCCATAATGCTGGCCTCATACCAAGGCATCCTGTCCAGGGTGCACTTCCTCCTGTGCCAACTGAATTCAAGGATAAGCTGCAGGTGTCCATGTACCCAACATGAAGCTTACCAGGATTAGTTGGGCTAAGTAAGGAAAATATATAAACACTGTAGGTTTGAATCTTATATGGAAATATTACCGTATGATAAGGTCCAGGTGGCTGTTGAGCTTCTGCAACTGCTTCCTTTGGACTGTTACTTGTTTGGATAAAAGTCATCATCAAATGAATACAGAAATGCTATGTTATGCTATGATAAAATATTTTAAAAAGAAGTTTAAATGTGTATTAAGATTTGATTAAAATTTGATTGTGATACTAACACGTTCAGGCCCAGAGTCTAGAGATAAAGGTCTTTTTCCATCTTTGTGAGGCAGGCTGCTAGTGTGTGGTGTTTATTTATGGTGCTTTCTTCTGCTTGCCTGTGGTGATGCTGAAGCACTTTGTTGTTATCTATGAGCAGCTGCTCCATTGCAACGTTAATTGAGCGAGGCAAATCATCCCAGATACAGTATCTGCTCCCTACTGTAAGAGTAATTCAGCCCAGCACAGCCCATTTTCAGTGCCCTGTAAGCGCCGAATGCCAGGCTGAGTCACCTCATCGGGAATGAAGAAAAGCAGTGCGAGTGCTTTTGTTGTTTCCCATCCTGATGTGGTAGAATTAAATCTCTCTTTAGTGTCTTGGATCATGTTCCTCACTAATCCTTTCTTTTCCCTCCACCCTCATGTTATTCTTGTGATAGTGTTCATCAACTAAATTCTATCCAAGATTTTTATTACTTAAGTACTCATTAGATTCATCAGATCATTTCTGTGCTCATAGCTCACTGACTACAGAGGAATGTGCCTGAAAGAATTAAGGTTCCAATGATGTGTAAAAATGATCAGTGAAAGTCGTGGTCCTTTTTCAGGGAAACAGTTTACTTTAGCTTAGAATTACTGTGAATATAATTGGCGGCCATGATGGGAGGGATAGAGGGAAAAGTAAAAGTCAAAGCTTCCCAGCATTTCATTGTTCTAAAACCACAGGGAATATGTCATGCTAGTGGATTACATACATTAATTACATATTTAAAATTATGCATTAAAAAGATTATAAGGCTTAATAAATGCTGAGGCAGATGGAACGACTCCGTATTGCATAAAGCCTTGGGATTATGACTGGAATTAGCCTAGTGTGGTTAAAACAAATCACACAATTGTGTTTGAGCCATTCATATGACGTGTTTTGGTTGGGATGGGACAGAGAAGATGACAGGAAAAGAATAATAAAAAAAATTCATTTCAAACCATATTTTTTACAGTCTAAAGAGATGACAACGTGCTCTTTGACAAATGTCTGCAATATCAAGAGTCGATTGCCTGACAACTAAAGGGAGAATGAGGGATATGCCAGGGGGACGTCACTGCCACAGTTTACACGGCGCTTCTGTCATTTCACAAAGCAAACACAACCTCTCAGGATTTCTTAGAAGAACTGATATTACTTCATTGTGGTTGTCATCTCACTCTTATTGTGTTATTTTTCATTGTGTGGATTGGATTGAAGGGAAATTGACTTAAAGAAAGCGGCCCTGATTCTATGGTAATTTCAGTTCTGCACATATTGGCCACTGTGTCACACATGCCACCAGAGCTGGGAATCATGTAATTGGCTTCAGTAGGCATACTTTGATGCACTATATAGACAAAAGTTTGTGGACACCCAAAAATTACAGCCAAAACACGGGTATTAGTATGGAGTTTGCCCCTCCCCACACACACACCTTTGCTGCTACAACGGCCTTTCCCAGCTTTCCTCTGGATTTTGGAACATGACTGTGATGATGGCTTCTGATGTTAGACAAATAAGCCCTGGCTCACTTTTGGCATTCCAGTGTATTTTCAAGATGTCTGATGGAGTTGACGTCAAGATTCTGTGCAGGCCATCCGAGTTCTCATTCAGTTGGCAAACCAATTCTCTATAGACTATGTTTAGGGACAGCAGGGAAGAAAATTGATGAACTGACTTGTTGGAAGCAGAAACCTATAAATGTGTCATACGGAGAGGCACTGGGGTATCAGTACAACCCATTCTACTGCCACTGTTTGTCTGTTTAGAATCTACAAATGTATGCTTTATGTTATGATTGTGTTAGAGATGAGTGTTGCTGAAATAGCGTAGCTCAGTAATTAGAAGGGGTGTCTATTAACATTTGTCTATATAGTATGCCATCAGTGTTGTAAGTGGCTTAAGTGGGCAAAATAGTAAGGCTTTTAGCAAAGAACTGCTGTAATGGCTTGTGCTTTTGGGGCTATGCCATATTTTTGTACAGTGGCGCTTGAAAGTTTGTGAATCCTTTAGAATTTTCTATATTTCTGCATAAATATGACCTAAAACATCATCAGATTTTCCCAAAGTCCTAAACGTAGATCAAGGGAACCCAGTTAAACAAATGAAACAAAAATATTATACTTGGTCATTTATATATCGAGGAAAATGATCCAATATTACATATTAGTGAGTGGCAAAAGAAAGTGAACCTTTGCTTTCAGTATCTGCTGTGACCCCCCTGTGCAGCAATAACTGCAACTAAACGTTTCCTGTAACTGTTGATCAGTCCTGCACACCGGCTTGGAGGAATTTTAGCCCATTCCTCCATACAGAACAGCTTCAGCTCTGGGGTGTTGGTGGGTTTCCTCACATTAACTGCTCACCTCAGGTCCTTCCACAACATTTCGATTGGATTAAGGTCAGGACTTTGACTTGTCCATTCCAAAACATGAACTTTATTCTTCTTTAACCATTCTTTGGTAGAACGACTTGTGTGCTTAGGGTC
>JAJAGP010005542.1:0-32029 GCA_025084515.1 Ancistrus triradiatus
ACTCACTAATATGTAATATTGGATCATTTTCCTCAATAAATAAATGACCAAGTATAATATTTTTGTCGCATTTGTTTAACTGGGTTCTCTTATCTACTTTTAGGACTTGTGTGAAAATCTGATGATGTTTTAGGTCATATTTTATGCAGTAATATAGAAAATTCTAAAGGGCACCACTGTATATATGGACATTATACCATTGCTAAAACAATGGTATATCTAATCTAATGGTGGCCTTATACTTTTGTACAGTACACTATATTAATAATTGCAACAAAAAATTAATGTAAGCAGTTCCTTGAGACTGTTAGTGTACTGTATCACCAAATATTCTAGCTCATGCAAGGTCTAATCTGAATAATAGTTAATGCATTAATGTGCAGCAAAACGTATTGCAGCCCCAAGACAAGAGTATTATTAATAATACAGCAAGAATTAGGCTGAACTACCAATTAAGATAAATTGTATTTTTGTGATGCTGTTGGAAATCTTGGTCCTGTTCAGTTTTTACAAATGTCTGCTAATTCAAAGTGTTACATATGCTGATCCTCACTTGTGTGATGTTTTTATTTGTTAAACCAGCAGGGCAATTTGGATTAAAGGAGAACACATGACAGACAGTGGCACTTTTCTGTGCGCAAAAAATAACTGAATTCACACATTTAATTACCACTAATCCCTTGAGATTATCATGAATGCACAAGCTTCCATCTTGGCACACACACCCAAGGAAACATAATGTGGCAAGTTTTATTGTACACATAATTGCTCTTTCATGAGAGCTTAGACCACAATTCCCCATACTTCCACACACTGTTCTGCAATGACTCTTATTGAGAAGACATCTTTCATCGACCACAATGGGAGACCAAGAAATTACTAAGGTATAGATGATTTATGGAATTCACTGTGAGAAATCCTCTGTACAGGGGGATTCTGGTGCAAATCAATCTGCACAGGAGGACCACATTGTTTCTTTGTAATATGTGTTGGGTTTTATTTAGTATTTCGAATATAAACAATATCAGATGTCAAAACTTCTTCAGACATGTCATGATCCCAGAAAGAGAAAAGTAATAAACAAAATTAATCAATTTATAAAATGATACAGTGATTTTACAGATCTAGTTGCTATGTCAGGACACTCCCATTGGGTCCTACCTTGGAGACCATACCTCCAAACGTGTTAGCTTTCTGTTGAATGTCAGTTTTCTAATGGAAGTGGGGGTAGGCATTTGATTCTGCCATAGGTTTACTGTGGAGGGCACCGGAGACATCCATAATAACAAAATATGCTTTTTCTCAAAGTAACCCAATACATTTATCAAGTTCGCCAATTTTACTGTTTAACGTTTCAGTAAGATTAAAGAGTAACAGGGAAAAAGCTGGGGAGTAAGCATGTATCTCTATTATTCTCAGTGAAAACAAATGCACATCTTGCCAGAAAAGAAATTTTGGGCTGTACCAAAGCATGTGCATTGGAGTACATATTAGATTTACATTTAGGTAATAAAGAAGGTGTAACAGAGAAGAAGCAGAGCCTCCATCCTGCAAGCAATGACTTTCAACAAACTTATTAGGCAATGGATGAGCACTTTTTGTGAAGAAATGATATTCCATTACTGTACCACGATGACTTGTTCATACATATCATTTCATGCAAGCATTAATACAGGGCATATTGTTTAATAGAATTGAGTAGGAAAACTATCTAAGCCAACAGCTTTGCCAGACGGCCTGGATGAAATTGTCTCCCAGACCTCATATCGAGTAAATGGTCATATCGAGTAAAAATGGCTCTATTGTGATTAGAAATGGAAGGTAAATAAATTATGACATAATATGCAGCAATATCAACACTACAGTGGTGCTTGAAAATTTGTGAACCCTTTAGAATTTTCTATTTCTGCATAAATATGACCAAAAACATCATCAGATTTTCACACAAGTCCTAAAAGTAGATAAAGAGAAACCAGTTAAACAAATGAGACAAAAATATCATACTTGGTCATTTATTTATTGAGGAAAATGATCCAATATTACATATTAGTGAGTGGCAAAAGTATGTGAACCTCTACTTTCAGTATCTGGTGTGACCCCCCTGTGCAGCAATAACTGCAGCTAAACGTTTCCTGTAACTGTTGATCAGTCCTGCACACCGGCTTGGAGGAATTTTAGCCCATTCCTCCGTACAGAACAAGCTCAGCCTGGGATGTTGTGGGGTTTCCTCACATAAATGCTCACTCGGTCCTTCAAAACATTCGATTGGATTTAAGGTCAGACTTTGACTTGGCCATTCAAAAAACATTACCTTTCTTCTTCTGTAAACCATTCTTTGGTATAACGATTTTCCTTGCAAACCCTGCCATGCACACCATTGTTGTTCGTGTTCTTATGTGGTGGAGCGTGAACATTAACATTAGCCAATGTGAGAGGAGGGGAGGGTTCCTGGGACCTCGCCCGCTGTACACGCTTTGTGGTCGACCACTCTTGGGGAGGTTGGTAACAATGATCTGATATTTTCCATTTTGTACACAGTTGTGCTGACGGGGATTGGTTGGCGTCCAACTCTTTAGATTTCTCGCCATGAATGAGCATCAACAACTTTTTTTCTGAAGTCTCAGAATCTCCTTTGTTCATGCACTGATGATACACTTCACAAACGTGTTGTGCAGAGCAGACTTTGAGAGATCCCTGTTTCTTAAATAAAAACAGGGTTGCCCACCTCACACATGATGCCATTCCCATTGATTGAAAACCACTTGACTCTAATTTCACCTTCAAATAATTCTTAATCTTAGAGGATAACATTACTTTGCCACTCATAATATGTAATATGGCTCATTTCCTCATACATAAATGAACAAATATAATATTTGTCTCATTTGTTTTAATTGTGTTATCCCTTATTTACTTTTCCGAATTGTGAAACTCTGATGATGTTTGAGGTCATATGTATGCAGAAAGAAAGAAAGACAATTTCTAAAGGGTTCACAAAACGTTTCAAAAGACACACACCTGTAACTCCCATTTCAACATATCATCGTCCTCCAACTTCTTCATTCGGTCTTCTCAAATGTATCTCAAATATGGCTCTTTAAAGTCAATCAGTGCTACAGAATTAGTCAGTATAGTGGTTCACAACTGTCTGCTGCAGAGGATCAGATGCAGTGAAGGTTACCGTATATGAAAAACTGGGTGGTTGCTTCCAGGCAGAGAAGGACCTTAAAGTTGGTGGCATTTATGTATAATCGTGCATCACCAGTAATGAAGTCAGATCTGTCACTCTCTGGGATGTCTGAAAGGAGCTCCAGTACGGTCTTCTAAACCTAAGTTGTTTAATGAGTGCTTTATAAATAGATGCATCTTACTTACTTACTTCTGAAGGGTCTTAAGAGCTCTTTCACTGCAAGCCAAGTGTGTATCAGAGAGCTTCTACAGCATCACAATCAACTTCTGAAGAGATCAATCCTCTGTATTCATTTGGTATGCAAAGTCTGGGTGCCATTGTTCTTTATATTAAACTTTGGAAGTGGCCAAGATCTGTTGGGTACTTCAAATGTGACATTTTTAAATCAGCCTCTTCTCCACTGGCAACAGATTTTTAACCTATATCCTCTTGTGGCCCGCACTGATGCACAATCAGCTTCAGTGGGCCTACCCAGCTCCACTGCATCCTCTTTTGACAAGCAGTTACAAGGGCTTTTTTCCATGGCTGCCCCTGAAGATGCTTCAGCTGGAGTGGTTATGTGATGTAATTGTGCATCACCTGGGGGAAATTATTAGATGGCATACACCTCGCTCCACCTATTTTCCAATGCTCTCACCCTCTACTGCTTTTAGCTGGCCTGATCCATGAAATGTGTTTTTTTGGAAACAGCAAAAATAACATGTCTTTTGGATGAAACTCTGTTCTCGGGTTTCATGGATAAAATTCAAGTCACAAAAAGTTGGTTACGGTATGGAAAATGCAAGTAAAAAATATATGCAGTGTTCCTTACCTTTCCTTTGATTTTTATTTCATTGCAGACAGTATGAATCCGAGATATTTCAGGTTTTTTTATGATCAACTTCATTTTATTTGTTTATAAACATCCATTCCTGCATTTCAGGACTGCAAAAAGCATTTAGATGGGGGCAATTTAGTGCTAGTAATGAGGTAAAAAAAAAAAAATAATAATGTCAAACAGGTGATGCCAACAGATGATTATTATCATGATATGTTACAAAATCAGAATCCACTAAAGTCTGAGTGTTGCTACAGGAGGAGTAAAGATGGGCAGAGGATGTCCAGTTGATCAACAGATGGGTAAGAAAATTTGTGAAATCTTTAAAAACTGTGTTCCTCAAAGAAAGACTTGAAGGGATTTACATATTTCTCTCTATAAAGTTCATAATATCATTAAACAATTCAAGGAATCTGGAGGATTTTCAGTGCGTAAAATGCAAAGGCACAAGTCTAAACTGAAGAGACGTGATTTCTAATCCCTGAGGTGGCAATGCATCAAGAACCATCATTCATCAATAGCTGATAGAATCACATTGGCAAAGGATTACTTTATCAAACCTTTATCAAGCACAACAATACAGAGTAATCCCACTTACGAAAACGGTATTGTGCAAAAAAATAAGCCTTAATTTAACCATGTCCAGAAGTGGTGTCAATTTCTTTGGGCTCGGAGGCATCTGAGATTTACATTTATAGCACTTAACAGACGCTCTTACCTAGAGCGATTTACAAGTCTTCCAGTCTAAGCAATTTTGGGTTAAGGGTCTTGCTCAAGTACCCAAACAGTGACCGCTTGGCAAAGGTGGGATTTGAACTCTGCACCTTCTACTCCATAGTCCAGTACCTTAACCACTAGGCTACCACAGTCCCAAGAACCATCACACATTTTAAATATGTATTGTGGAAAGACCAATCAGGATTCCAGATCTTTTTTGGAAAAAAATGGGCACCATGTGCTCCAGACCAAAGATGAAAAGGACCATCCAAAGTGTTACTAGCGCCAGGATCTGTCATGGTATGTGTTGTGTCAGTGCCCTTAGCAAAGGTCATTTACACTTCTGTGATGGCAGCATTAATGCAGAGATGTACACTGAGATTTAAAAATAACATACGCTGCCTTCAAGATGACATCTTTTCCAGGGACGTCCATACGTTTATCAACAAGACAACACAAAACAAGTTTAAAAAAAACGTAAGGACTGAAATATGTAAATCCCTTCCAGTCCTTCTGTGAGAATCATTGTTTTTAAACATTTTAATAATTTTCTTTGTTGATAAACTAGATATCCTCTGCCTTTCTTTACTCCTCAAACACTCAGTCTTTTGTTGATACTGCTTTTGCACCATATAATATTTAGAATCATCTGTTGTCAACGTCTGTTTGAAATCACATCATTTTTATTTTTTTACCTCTCTACTAGACCTAAATTGTTCTTGTCCCTACTTTTTTGGAATGTGTTGCAGGCCTGAAATTCTGGAATGGATGATTATTATGAATGAAATGTTGAAATAACGAGAAATAAAAACCTGAAATATATCAGGTTCATACTGTCTGGAATGAAATAAAACTCAAGGAAATGTAAGGAACACTGCACATATTTTATGTGCATTCTCCATAATGTCCCAACTTTTTCTAATTTGGGGTTGTATATCCTCAAGTAGCCCGCACTGTTGCACAATCAGCTTCAGTGTGTCTACTCAGCTCTGTTTTGACTTTGGATGAGACTCTGTACTCAGGTTTCATGGCTAAAATTCAAAACACACAGTTTTTTCCCCATAAACTACCCAAGGGAACTACAGTTGGCAATACAGTCTGAGTGCAAAAGGTCAGGTACTCTAGATTCCCTTGCCGTCTATCTGTGCACATGCCTACAATGACCCCAAAGGCATGAGGCATTCATTTACATTCATAGCATTTAGCAGATGGCATTATCCAGAGCAACTTACAACTTGTACAAATCTCATCCTTCTCATTAATAGTCCAGTATATTAGGCGCTAAAGAAGAAAATGGTATCTTGGATTGATTCACATGCCTTCCCCAGCCTGGACTGGACTGGGTCAGATAAAGACATAAGCATAATTATTTGTGTGCTATCACTTAAAATAATTGGGTTTTTCTATAATGACTTGGCAGAAGATCAGACCACATTTTTCTGAGTAATTAATGCAGAATACTGATAATTCTAAAATTACATAAATGTCACAAACTTTTTCATGGAACTGTATAATGCCCCAGGAAGTACTGGAATCTGTCTGTGGCCAGGAACAGATAAGTCTGCAGTGACCTTTTCAGTCTCCTACCTTTGCAATCTCTCACTAGAAGAAACAGCTGAAAGATGATATGAGGTGAAATGACCCAAGAATCCCCTCCAACCAAACTTCAACCTTAGCTATACTGAGAACATTGAGCGAATATACACTATACAGCCAAAGGTTTTTGCACACCCAAACATTCAATCATCCATTTATACATCCAAAACTTGGCTATTAGTGTGGATTTTAGCCTTCCTTTGGTGCGACTACGTCCTTCACTCTTCTGAAAGGTTCATGATTGTAAGGTCATTTACTAATGTTGGACATTAGACCCTTGTTCACGCTTGGCATTCACTAAAATTGGAATGTACACTCATTGACAAAAAATAAATAAAATAAAGCACCCAGATAGACATGTCGGATTGCTGCAAAACTCAGCATGCACTTATGCCTCAGGCAAATATGTAACTGATTACAGATAGGGTCTGATTAGACACTGGATCTTGTCATAAGAGGGCATAAAAGTGTTTCCCCAATTGCTCAATAAAAAGGTTCTCAGAGACTACTTTTGGGTAGTGTACCTCTTGGTGAGAGATCGTTGACTGTTAGACATACCTCTATGACCCATTTACCGACAACTGGACCCATAGATGCTCCACACTCATAGTTTGCCGAAGCTGGCATCCCAGCTGGTCCCATAAATGCTCAATTGGTAGTAAATCTGGTACCTGGGCAGACTAAAGAAATGTTGCAATCTAGCAGAGACATTCCTTGGAAACCCTTGCTGTGTGAGGCTGTGCATTCTTCTGCTGAAAATTGCCAGTTGGAATTCCTGTTTCCACATGTTCCATGAGAAGCAATGTGTGGCTGAAATGTTAGTGTCCCTCCTATCACTACTAGGGGAGACTGACAGTTGTATGTGATGGCTCCCAAGATCATCAGCAGTTTGGGGCAGTGTGTCACTCCACAACAAAGGCAGGATTGAAGCAGTAACCACAAGGCCTCCATACTCAAACCCAACCACTGTCGGATCCCAAATGGAACCTGGATTCCAGTCCATAGCACTCCAGGTTTCTCGTTCACAACACAACTACAAATGAAAGCTGTCGTGGCTGGCTGTCAATGGCAGGACACCTAATGGGCACCAAATGTCCTTCTACTAAGTGCCTGGAAATGGTCCAGGCATAGAGAGGGGCATGTAGTGAAGGTGTGACCTGTGTCTTGGTGGTGGATAACAAAACTGTGGGAGCTGCTTGTGCTTGTTGGCGGCTCAAACAATCCTCTTTACTGGTGGTCTGTCTTGACCGTCCGGAAGGTGTTTGATGTTTGTGTGTACCCTCACAGAACCACTGCTCCCAACAATTCCTAACATCTAGGTCAGAACAGTTTAGATGGCATGACATTCAAAGAAACGACCATCCTGCATCTCTTATTCCAATGATCTTTCCCCTTTCAAAGTCTCTCAACTGGACAAAACGTCTGAGTGCATTGTAGGGGCATGTATAACAGTCAATGATCTCTCAGCAAGAGGTACACTACCCAAGGGTGTGCACTTTTACACCCTCTTGTGCCAAGACTCAGCGTCTAATCAGACCACACCTGTAATCATTTTCATATCTGCCTGAGACATAACTGCATGCCGAATTTTGCTCTCTGGGTGCTTGATTTTTTTTGTGTACATGATAGAGTTAAGGTAAGGACTTTGTGCAAGCCAACCTCAAGTTGCCAAACCATTTCTATATGGACTTAGAAGGCCAGAGTAAAAAGTGATGATCTGAGTTGATGAGAAAGTTTAAACATACTGAGTATTATGATGTTTTCAGTCTGACCCTTTCCACAGCTACTGTTAGTCTTTGGACATTTCATAAAGATATTGCATAAAGGCATGAAATGTATGAACCTGTTTATGAGCAGTGAGTTTTTCTGAAATACCAAATATCACTATTAGAAGGGTTGATTTCATACTTTTAGCCATAAATTTTAGGCTTGTCTTGTGTTTCCGTGTTATTTTTCCATGTTGAGTTTGGTTTGCATAGTATTGGCAGTAGCATAAAATATATTTGTACTGGGATTATACAGTAGATGCTCAACTTAAATAGCAGGTATATAGGCAGTTATCTGAATCATAATGAATCAATCATAATACATTACAGTGGACTGATTTTACCAGATCTGCATGCATACACATTTGTGAACATCTGACTGATCAAGAAATCTTTATGATTAAAGTCATGGATATGGATAATTCAAACAAAATGCTCATGAATTTGGATCTTACAGAGCAAGGCAGTGATGCAAAACCTGAGTACTTACATCTATAGGCTTTTATCTATATCAGTGTAATAACAAAGAAACAATCCCAGGTACAACCTGTTCCACAACAAAAAATACTGATCAGTATGGCATATTTTCCAAACAGCTTTAAATAAATGACACAAAGTCAAGGGGAGATGTCATCTGTGATGTTTTCACCTAATTGTAGTTTACATTGTTTGTACTTTGTATTCAATGAAATTGCTGCTATAACATGTAGCAACAACACAAATCCTTTCAGTAATGCCCTTAAATCATTAGGAGTTTGCTGTGCCCTGAAATGATTCAGATGTTTTAACATGTGACCAGCTGATTCCAATTTTTTTTTCATTCTGTCTAAGAATTCTAAATGACAGCATGCAGAAACATTTTTGTTCAATTTTTCTTTTAAGGGAAACTTCTTCATTGCTAAAGAAAGATAGCAGGGCTGCTGGCCTGTGCCTGACTCTGCGCTTTCTCTAGCTTTAGCTTCAACCTCTTTGAATTTGTTAGTTTTGTCATATTCCGCATATTCAGTGGGGTGATGCTGTTTTAAACGTCTTTTTCGGAGAGGTTCCTCCTTGCTTACTTTTGCAAACAGCTCTCACTGTGAAGTAGCCTACTTCCATGCTGGACACATGGCTCTGTCTGAAATGTGTTTCTAAAAGCACTATGGAAGCCTCTGCTGAGGACCTTAACCCACAATTGCTTGGATTGTAAAAAGTAAAAAAAAAAAAAAAAAAAACCTGTGCCAATTGTAAGTTGCTCTGGATAAGGTTGTCTGCTAAATGATATAAATGTAAATGTAAAAGCACCATGCTGTTTGTTTGTTTCTGTGTATGGATTTTTGTCGCAAGCTGCACAAGTTAAATGTGACCAGGACAGAATCATGCTGCAGGAGACTGATTGGCCAATCACCAGTTATAATCGATCACGCTAAACAGAAGAATATGTTGGTTCTTTTCTTAGATTTTTTTTTTTTTTTTTTTTTTTAGGTTTTCAAATTCTATGCATTTTCTGTATTTATATCTGAAGTTTTTCTTCCTCGATTCCGCGATTCCGTCCATGTTCTATGCATTGCAGAAATCATAGGGCCCTAGAAGGGGCAAGTTTTAATCCTGAATGTCAAAGTCACAGCCAGTTTCTGCACTATTACTTGTTATAAATAAGCTGGGTGAAATAGAAGTGTGTATGCTTTACTGATGATGGGTAAAGGTCCGTCTTGAGTTATACTATGTCTGAGCCCAATCACAAACCTGTGTACAGCTGTGATAAGTAGTTAAACTGGTTGCTAACTCCTGATGATGGGCAGGCTGCATTATCCAGGCACACACTATTGCTTTGCTCATAATGTTGCACACCACATCAGCTTCTGTTTTCTTAAGAATGTTGTAAAGCATATTAAAATCTGTTTGTGTGCTTTTTGTCTACTAGGTGTCAAGCAGCATTGAAACAAAGATAATCCCTGGAGTCAGCACTCTGAAATTACACACTCTTATAGTACACAGTGTGGCATCGTTTTGACACACTAATTAACACACTAGTACATGGTTTGAGATGCAACCACAGATCAACCAGTTATAAAGCAACTGACACTCGTATACTTAAGTTACATTAGGGACTTTTTTGAATGAAAACCGAGACTCGGGAGTCCAACAGTGACAAGCCTGAAACAAGTCCCAGACATCCAAAAACCTTCTCCAGCAGGGGTTTTCTACACTACTTGTGCTAAGGCACAGACAAAATGAATAAGGGCACAGCCGTACCCCCAGTCAGTTGTACACTCATAAATGTGTATCTGGTAAAATAGCCTGTAAAAACTAAATAGATTTGTGAGTGGCCATTATGCTACCATGGATGAGAAGTAGTTTTTAATAATTACATTAGTTTATGGGCATTTCTTGAACAAATAAAAAACGAAACAATCTATACCACCACAGTTTTAGCATTAGCCAAAACAGCATCCATCTGATACAACCTTAAATCAGAAAAAAAGTTGGGGCAATTTGTAAAAAGCAAATTAAAGCAAAAAACGCAGTATGTCTGACATTGACTTTTATTTCATTGCATACAGTATACAGTAAGATATTTCCTGTTTTATCTGGTCAACTTCATTTCACTTGCTAAATAAACATCCATTCCTTTTTCCAACCATCCAACTATTTCAGGCCTGCAACACTTTCCTAAAAATATGGTTATATAGGTATGGCTATTCCTACTCACAACACTTAAAAACACTGAGGATACCAAGCAATGAAGTGTTTCAGGTGTTATTTTATCTCATTATTCCTGCAAACATGTCTAAAGGTGTGCAACCAGTTATCCAAAAAAAGTATACTGAAAGGTCATTTTATTAAGAAAACTTAAGTAAAGTACATTTCCCAAGTATACTTTATGTAGCAAGTATACTAATATCAATGTACTAGAAGTATACTATTTCCATACTTCTTGGGACTAAACTGGCCCAATTTTAGTACATGACAAGTATACTTAAGTATACTTTAGGTGTAAGAGTAGTAAACTTTGAGTACACAACTAGTTTTATTTTGTGCTGCAAGTATACTGTGAAGTATAAGTGAACTTATAGAGTAACTGTTAGTTTATGAGTCATATACTTCTATCCTACATTTTAGTTTATGAAAGTATACTTTTAAGAATACTCTCAGTAAGCTACTAGTTTAATTGTTATTATACTGCAAGTATACTTAATATCACACTTCTAGTTTACTTCTTCTATATTAGATTTGCACTTAGTAGTATGCTACTACGTTTCTAGTTATGTATTCTTTTTATACTTAAAATATACCTTTAACTGTACTTTAAGTATGTTAAGGACTTGAATTAACTAATATGAACACTACCAATGGACAACACACTTAACATCCACAAGACATATTCAGGATTAAGAACATATTTGTTTTCTTCTAAATTGAAAATACTTCAAAATGTATGAAAGCATCAACTCAAATTCCAGTTCAAAACAAAACACACATGGTTAAACAGTAGACTCGAGAATATTAGAATCTTCAAAAATAGACAAAAGCATATTGATTATCTTACCAATTAGTTCTTAAATTTTCCTTCAAAAATGTAATTGATAATCTCACTTAAATTCCTTTTACTTTAACCACAAACTGTATGCAGCACAAACCAAAAATTGCACACAAAAAAAAAAAGTGCAAAACTAGTTTTAAATTGACAACAGAATCATGATCAAAATAAACAGGGGCTCAGCTTAAAGTTCAACTTGAGTACTAGAATCAAACCTCTGTAGAGGTAGACACACATGTCTTTGCAAGAACAGTTAAAGAAGGAACTCTTATTTCCAACATTTCAGAGGATCTGGACTTTTGAGCAGAGGCTGTTCCCCAACAGACCAGAGAATCTCTTCCCTCACTAAATGACTGATGACATCATTTAGTGACTGCCTTGTACCCACTGACCCAAGCAATGAGTCTAGCAAAGACAAAGACCTCTCCTCTGAGGTGTGACTCTGCTGTTGATCTCGGTCACTCTCCTCTTTGCTTCCAGTGCAAGGGCTTGTGCTTTCATTTAGCAGTCTCAGGCTTTCATCTGCAGTTGCAATTAAACCAGTGTTTGTAGCATCATCTTTGTAGCATCAAGTCATCTCAACCTCCCACCTTGTTCAGATTTCCTGTGGTGCATCAGCTTGAAATGTCTGCACATGGTGTTGTCAAAAGCAACTTCGCTCTGCCTTCACTCAATAAAAGACTGATGGAGAGAATCATAGATGACCTTCCATCCTTGTTCTATCACATGTCGTTGGGTAATATTATGAGCAAAACAAAAAGACAGGAGAAAGACAAATTATTCATAAATATTTCATATATTGTACTATGCAAAAGTCTTAGGTCACCATTAGATTACATAAACCATTGTTTTAGGCATAATAACCATATATAATTATTTCTCAGTCTCTTTAATGGCACAAAACCAGAAAATACAGGAAATGTATTTGCAGTAATAAAAAACTAAAAACAAAACAAACAAACAAACAAAAAAACAGACTCCATAGGCTCCAACAGCCTATGTGACCTCCCCAATAACAGCATCTGTCAATATCATCAGGATACAAAGTTGACCCTTCTACAAGAAGCAGCTTGATCAAGCAAGGTGTTTTTGAAAGGGAAGCAGCCAAGAAACCACTTTTTCAGAAGGGGAACAGTGTGAAATCCTACAGTAGCAGTCAGACGACTTTATGGCTTTAATGAGTAATTTAGCAGCTACAAGGACAACTGGGCTCAAAATTAGTTTTCTACTAACGGTAAAAACATGAATAGAGAACACTTATGCTGGGTTCTGCCATTTCTGGTAATCTACACTGCTCAAAAAAATAAAGGGAACACTCAAATAACACATCCTAGATCTGAATGAATGAAATATTCTCAGTGAATACTTTGTTCTGTACAAAGTTGAATGTGCTGACAACAAAATCATCAATGGAAATCAAATTTATTAACCAATGGAGGCCTGGATTTGGAGTCACACACAAAATTAAAGTGGAAAAACACACTACAGGCTGATCCAACTTTGATGTAATGTCCTTAAAACAAGTCAAAATGAGGTTCAGTATTGTGTGTGTGTGGCCTCCACGTGCCTGTATGACCTCCCTACAACTCCTGGGCATGCTGCTGATGAGGTGGCGGATGGTCTCCTGAGGGATCTCCTCCCAGACCTGGACTAAAGCATCCGCCAACTCCTGGACAGTCTGTGGTTCAACGTGACGTTGGTGGATGGAGCGAGACATGATGTCCCAGATGTGCTCAATCGGATTCAGGTCTGGGGAATGGGCAGGCCAGTCCATAGCTTCAATGCCTTCATCTTGCAGGAACTGCTGACATGCTCCAGTCACATGAGGTATAGCACTGTCCTGCATTAGGAGGAACCCAGGGCCAACCGCACAAGGGGTCTGAGGATCCTATCTCGGTACCTAATGGCAGTCAGGCTACCCCTGGCGAGCACATGGAGGGCTGTGCAGCCCTCCAAAGAAATGCCACCCCACACCATTACTGACCCACTGCCAAACCGGTCATGCTGAAGGATGTTGCAGGCAGCAGATCGCTCTCCACGGCGTCTTCAGACTCTGTCATGTTTGTCCCATGTGCTCAGTGTGAACCTGCTTTCATCTGTGAAGAGCACAGGGCACCAGTGGCGAATTTGCCAATCCTGGTGTTCTCTGGCAAGCAAAGCCAAGCATCCTGCATGGTGTTGGGCTGTGAGCACAACCCCCATCTGTGGACATCGGGCCCTCATACGATCCTCATGGAGTCGATTTCTAGCCGTCTGTGCAGACACATGCACATTTGTGGCCTGCTGGAGGTCATTTTGCAGGGCTCGGACAGTGCTCCTCCTGTTCCTCCTTGCACAAAGGCACAGGTAGCGGTCCTGCTGCTGGGTTGTTGCCCTCCTACGGCCTCCTCCACGTCTCCTGGTAGCGCCTCCAGCCTCTGGACACTACGCTGACAGACACAGCAAACCTTGCCACAGCTGGCATTGATGTGCCATCATGGATGAGCTGCACTACCTGAGCCACTTGTGTGGGTTGTAGATCCGTCTCATGCTACCACGAGTGTGAAAGCACCACCAACATTCAAAAGTGACCAAAACATCAGCCAGAAAGCATAGGTACTGGTCTGTGGTCCCCACCTGCAGAAACACTCCTTTATTGAGTGTCTTGCTAATTGCCAATAATTTCCACCTGTTGTCTATTCCATCTGCACAACAGCATGTGGAATTGATTGTCAATCAGTGTTGCTTCCTAAGTGGACAGTTTGATTTCACAGAAGTTTGATTTATTTGGAGTTATGTTGTGTTGTTTAAGTGTTCCCTTTTTTTGAGCAGTGTATGTTCCAGATAGCGTCTGTGTGTTTTCTCTTCAGGTGTTCACGCATTGCGCTTGTGCTGCTGTGGTATCCCATTAAAGCTTTTCTCAGGGTACAAACCACCTTTGTGTTTTGTGCCAGTTTGAAGTATTCCCATATTTTTGATGCATTTGGCCTTTGAAAACGTTTACAAAGCTCTTCACAAACCATCTCTGACTCTTATGCCGCCGCCATAAATTCAAACTTTTCAAACAGCGCCAAGCAATGACTGGGAGCAAAAAAACGTTAGTTATTTGAATGGAATCATTGTAGAAACAAGAGGAAGATTCATGATTTAAAAACGACATGTCCGTTTATATATTGTTCGATTACGTCGACTAATCGCTGCAGCCGTACAAGTGTAAGTAAAGCATGATACGAAATGCAACATTTACACAAAATGAAATTACAAAGGTTAATTTAAAAAGTACCCGAGAAATGTTATTTAGTATATGATGTTATTTGTTATTATAATTAATTTATTTTCTCCAAACTACAAGCCAAGTATAATTCAACTTTATGCATAAGGCAAATATGCTTACTTATATATTTTTTTGTATATCTTGATCAAAAGATCAAGTACTGTACAAGTACAGGCCAAATACAGTGGTGCTTGAAAGTTTGTCAGCCCTTTACAATTTGCTATATTTATGCAAGGGGCCTCGTAGTCTATTGGCTATTACCTTACTTTGTGTCCCCCCTCCTCGTTCTTCATCCCCGTGTCATAATCTGCTTTCCGATGCATCCTGGCCCTTTTCCGTCGCTTGAATTTCGTCTCGTATTGTTCTGGCAATTTGTCCTTATCACAGTACGTGACGCTTAAATCGGCGTATATACACCACGCTTATAAATCTATCGACCAATTGTCACTAATCTAATTTGCTGGTTCTATCTGTACCATCCCCATCGATATTAGAATCATATTAACCATCTTTGGCTCACTTATTAATTTGATGGAAATGATTTGCATACATTAGCACTCAACCTGCAACAATCTCGACATCAACTGCTGGTGCGTAATCTAGTCGCACGTCTAGCCGCGGGGGGGAGGATATTTACCGTCTTTTTCTCATTACTAGGAACAGTGCTTCATCGTGCTTGGGATGCTGCTGCTTCTTCGACAATAGCTGTGTCTTCACACCATCTTCGATGATATTCTACATGTCAGATCTTGTATCGCTGTGCCATCTCATAATTACCACCGGGCGCGAAACATTGATCTTACATTATTCTTACATTCTTTACAGAATCGACTTGTGTGCTTAGGTCGTTTCTGCTGCTATCGATCTCTCCCTCCTCTCGATTGTGTCAGTCTCACTGAGCCGTATTCTGTCGTACTTTATTTTGCTTTTAGATTCTCTCGATTAGAATTGTCTCTACACACGCATTACTAGCTTAACTTTAAGTAATAAATTCACTTCTCATATATTGGTTTACCTGCCGGTCCGCAAAGGGGGGCAACATCATGTAGTTACAGGCGGGCGGGAACGACACCCTGCCGCTGATATCCCCTTATAGCATCTCTATAACATGTACAGCAGGTTCATTTCATGGACAGATGTCCTGATATTTTGCGTCTTTAGATTCTCTGATGGTAATCAAATTAAACTAATTAAGTAAATAAATTTTTAAATTGATGTCTAATGGCCCAAAAGCTGAGTAATTATTGTTGTTGCTGTAAAGCTTTCTCTAAATTCTGAAAATCAGGTGTGCAACCTCCTAAAAGTATGTACATCGCGACATGTTTTATTTGATTTATTTATTTATTATTGTTTAAACCTGGAACCGCGAGATTGCTCAGGCAGGGTATTTCCTAGTGCCCGTCCCAAGCCCGGATAAATGGTGAGGGTTTGCGCGTCAAGGAAGGGGAAATCCGGTGTGTAAACATTTAGCCAATAAAGTATGGCGAGTTCATATAATAATTTCACCATACCGGATCGGTCGCAGCCCCGGGTTAACAACCGACCGCCACTGGTACTGGTAGCAAACAGGGTACCAGTGGAAATTGGATTACTGTTTGCCGAAGACGAAGAGGAGGGAAGCGTGTGAGGAGACAGAGAGAAATCAGGAGCAGCCAGAATATAGCACTGAGGGTAGCAACCCTAAATGTAGGGACGATGACAGGGAAAGGTAGAGAGCTGGCTGATATGATGCAGAAGAGGAGGTCGGTGTTTTCTGTGTGCAGGAGACAAAGTGGAAGCGTAGCAAGGCTCGATGCATTGGTGCAGGGTTTAAACTGTTCTACCATGGTGTGGATAGGAAGAGAAATGGAGTTGGTGTGGTCCTGAAGGAGGACTAACTTGTGGTGCATAGCCACTAACAACATAAAAATACAAGGGTACCAATTGTGATTGACATCTGCAGAGTGTCCTAGTGTGTGTGTGTGTGTGTGTGTGTCTGGGTCAAGTTTATGTGATTGTGAGGACACAATGTTCCCAAATGGATAAAAAGATCTGACATTTTCCTACTTTTTAGGGAACATTTTTCTGATCCCCACAAGGATCTTCTTTTTTTTCACAAAGTTTGGTAGAATGGTCTTATTGCACAGTAATTCAGCATTTTAATGAGATGTAGTAGTCACTTGTGATTAAATGACTTTATCATGACATGTTATCTGCTTGTTCACAAACTACATTTCTTGCTGTTGGGGAAAGTAATTTGTGACAAATCATCAAATTAACTTTCCTCTAGGAGCAGATGTTCTCAGGCATGATGATCTGTAGTGAGTTCACTTAATGCAGTCTACTATTTTTAGGTGTGAGCAGCAGATTGACGAACAGGTTAAACCCAACTGTCCTATTAGTAGCCATGCCAATGGTCACCCATAGTCATGCTATTGAGATTGTGTCTGTTACCCGCATCTGTCCTAAACGTAAATGTAAACACACTCAAATAGTCTGTTTTAATAACCTCGTTAGTGTAAACACAGATGGTGCTCATAAAAATAACAACTATAAACAAAAACTAGGATTACTTAACATTAGTTTGAGTGACACAGTGGTGCAGCGGTTAGCACAGTCTCCTCACAGCTCCAATGTTCCCAGTTCAATACTGACCTTGGACGCCGCCTGTATGTAGTTTGCACGTCCTTTTCGTGTCCACATGGGTTTACTCTGGGTGCTTGGTTTCCTCCCACAGTCCAAACGCATGCATTAGGTTAATTGATTACCCTAAATTGGTCCAATCTCAGTGTGACGTAAGACTGGTTTTTTTTATAACCTTATGCATCAATGTAACCTTGTTTGTGTTTGTTGTTAATTAGCCAATGATGCTGAAAGCAGCGTTAAATTTACTAAACAACCAACAACCTTAACATTAGCTCACGTAAAACTAAAGCAGTTATTGTAAATTAAATCATTACAGATAATTGAACTTTGTCTTCTGAAACTTGGAATAGACCTGATGAATATTTATATTTAAATGAATTCTCCCTTCTTGGATATAGTCATTTTCAAAACCCTCTTCATAATAGTCTTGGGGTGTCTGGAGAGCAAAACAACGAAGATATATAGGGAAATAACAAGGAGTAGGACACTCGGTATGCTCAGGCAGGACCGAAACAATACTTCGTGAAAAAGTTCTCAAACAGCCGAGGTATTAAGCCATGTAACCCAGGTGTGTTCAACAAACAATCCAGAGTCCGCAGTTCGTACACAGCGGAGATAAGCGAAGAGAAACTGGGGGTTGGTTGTGGGGTGTGACAGTACCCCCTCCCATAGAGTCCGAGACGAACTAAGATGATTCCAATGGCCCCTCGAACTCTGAGGCCTCTGGTGATTTCCTCCTGGGACAACACCTGGACAGATTCCAGTGAGTTCTGAGCTGCTGCCAATTGAAGTCACCATAGTGCTGCTGGCGATCCGGGTCACCGTCAGGCTGCTGGCAATCGGGGCTGTCGTTGAGTTGCTGGCAATCGGGGTCACCGTTGTGTTCCTGCCAATTGGGGTCACTGTCGTGCTGCCCTGGAATGAACGCCACCAAGTCCGTCTCAGGATGGGATGCTGCCGAGGCCATCTCAGGATTGGACACTACTGAGGCCGTCTTAGGATCCACCGCCGCCGAGGCCATCTCAGGATCAGGTGCCATCATGGTGTCTGAAGCAGTCGCTGTAATGACAGTTTCTGGAGTGGGTGCAACCGAGACGATCTCTGAAGCGAGTGCAACCGGAACTGTCTCTAAAGCGGGTGCAGCCATGATTGCCTCTGGAGCCGACGCAGCCGTTACAAACTCTGCAGCGGAAGTCGCAGTGACTGACTCTGGACCAGAAATCTCCATGACTAACTCTGGGATGGAAATCGCCGTGACTGGCTCTGGATCGGAAGTCACTGTGACCGACTCTGGAACGAAAGTCATAATGACCGATTTTGGGGTCGAGCGTCAAGGTGACCAGCTCTGCAGCAAATGTCGCCCGCTTGACCAACTCTGGAGTGAGCGTCGCCATCGTGACTGACCCTGGAGCGAGCGTTGCCATCATGACCGACTCTGGATCAGGCGTCATCATGACAGACTCTGGAACAGGCGTCATCATGACAGACTCTTCTAGACGGACGTCATCTTGACTGACACTGGAACAGATGTCTTCTTTGACTGACTCTGGAGTGGAAGTCACCGTGACTGACTCTGTAATAGAAGTCGCCGTGACCAACTCTAGAACGGAAGTCATCATGACCGTTTCTGGGGCAAGCATCGGCGTGACCAGCTCTGGAGCAAGCATTGCCATAGTGACTGACTCTGGAGCAAACGGTGTCGTCATGACAGACTCTGGAGAGGGCGTTGCCTTGACAGACTCTTCTTGAGGAATGTCTTCTTGACTGACTCTGGGATGGACGTCATCTTGGCTGACACTGGAACAGACGTCTTCTTGGCTGATTCTGGAACAGAGGTCATCTTGACTGACCATGGGACTGACATCTTCTGGACTGACTCTGGAACAGCCATCTTCTGGACTGACTCTGGAACTGACGCTTTCTGGACTGACTCAACAACTGACGTCTTCTGGACTAGGCTCTGGAACTGACGTCTTCTGGACGGACTCTGGGACTATATAGGGAAATAACAAGGAGTAGGATGCTCTGTATGCCTGGACTGGTGAAGGAGTTTTCAAACAGCTGAGCTTATAAGCCGTGTAACCCAGGTGTGTTCAATAAACAATCCGGAGTCTGCGGACTGGAGAGGACTCCCGGATTAGTCGGCAAGAGTCATGTGGCCAAATTGAGGAGTGTGGGCGATGTAGTGCAGTTTGTACACAGCAGAGTTAAGCAAAGGGGAAACCAGTGGCTGGTTGCAGTGCGTGAAAGTATCATTCAGAATGTCATGAGACCAACCCACCTCCTTAAGCATACCTTAGATCTAGAATATTAACATTCTGTATCGATATAGATAACCTCGTAATAAGATAAAGTTGCTCCTACTACTGTACAGTCAAACGGCTTAGGGAAAAAGTCTAGCTCCATAGAATAATTCCCACATTTTTTCTTTAAAATCAACAGCTCTGATTTTAGAATGTAAGTGGTGACATAGTACATTGAAGGTATTTCAGATTGCTTGGAGGAATAGCATGACAGAGTATAAACATGCCCTTACTAAAATGTAAGCTGTGTATTGTTCTTCACTAACAGAGAAAAATCAGAATAATCCAATATTATTTCCAATACAGGCTCCAAACTTACAGGCTTAAAAACATTATAGAAATTGACTCTGAAGTTCTGCCTGATTGTAACAGTAATGATTTCATGATAAGATATTTTTGGCAAAATACACTCATTGACAAAAAAAGCACCCAGATATAAATGTCAGATTGCTCGGCAAGAACTTACATCGCAGCCACTGCTCTATAAAAAGACTCTGAGGCCACTTTTAGTAAGTGCACCTCTTGGTGAGAGATCATAAACTGAATTGACCTGCTGAAAAATACCAGATGGAATTCCTGCCACGAGAGGCAACACATGGCTGCAGGATGCCCTGCAAATATAGCTTAGTTGTTAGTGCCCCTCATATCACTACTAGTGGTGACTGTCAGATCATCACACCACCAATTGGGGCTCCATGACAGATCCAATTCCTACACACTTACTCACCATGAGATGGAAAAAACGCCAGTAGTAAGACACCAGCCTAAGAAAGCTGCTTGACATTGGCCAGCGTGGGCCACAACTGAACCTCCACAACTTTGGTTGGACATGTGGCTACTGACAACATGCCCAAGAACTAACTTTGTGCTGAACAGTTATTGGGGTGCAGTTTGCATCTGGCAGCATGAATGGCAGTTCAGTAACAGTGACAGTCCACACGAAAGCATCACTGACCATTCTTTTCTTTGCACAGCTGGTGTCATCCATGGACTGATGATGGTTCTCCTTGATCCGTTCAGCGGTGATCGGTATTGATGAGTGAGAAGCTGCTGTATGTGCTTCCCACCAAGAAGTGACCTACAAGTCATGTATTTTCTTAACAGTAACTTAAATGGGGCATCCCTAAATTTGAAAACAATTTATTACTTATGTTTAACAATTCCCATAAGCAGTTAGCAGGCTGTACTCAGGAGGCGCAATGGATTAATAGCCCACTCAAATGGCCTGCTCAAACCCAGGTCGGTGATGTGCTTTCTGTCTGGGTTAACCTGCAACAGCATCCCCTACACCAGCCTGAGGTGGACTGGCGTCTCATCCAGGACACACTTGTGTCTGCGCCCTGGGTTATCTGGGAACACGCAACAGAGCTCTCTGTGACTGTGACCAAAAAAAGCAGGGTTAAAAAGTGGGCTGAATGCTTTCAGTAGTCTAAAAATGGTAAAACATACACTAACTTTATTCTGATCAAGAAGCCATTATTTATTTTTGTGCACTAATATTTTTGTGTTTTGCTTTATTTACACAGGAATATGCTTCCACGTGACTTCATGTGCTCACACTTCTAACCATGTGTAACTTAGTGTAGAATTATATGTCAGTAATCCCACTAATGACCTAATACACCTCTTAAGTCAGCATGTTTCACAACTGTGGTGGAAAGTTTCTGGCCCTGAGGAAAGCATTATACTTTTACTTTAAAACAAGCCTGGGCTCAACATCGCTATCTCAGTTTTTCCAAACTCGCCCAATCTCTGTCACAATCACAGTAATTGTTTAAGATGCTTTTTAAGTCTGGTGGTTTGGACTTTCAAAATTGTGAAAGGTCTCAGAAAACTCACTAAATAAAGGCGTATAGAAAGATAGCCAGAAATACTGCAAATGACTGTAGACTGCGAGTGTACTGACCTTGTCAGTGCTCATCTGGTCAAGTGCCTACAAGAAGCATAA
This sequence comes from Ancistrus triradiatus, assembly GCA_025084515.1. Classification (NCBI taxonomy): domain Eukaryota; kingdom Metazoa; phylum Chordata; class Actinopteri; order Siluriformes; family Loricariidae; genus Ancistrus; species Ancistrus triradiatus. The sequence goes on from JAJAGP010005542.1 coordinate 21,736, forward strand.
CCAAGGCTGGACAAATGTACACGTACGTACACACACACACACACACACACACACACACACACACACACACACACACACACACACACACACACACACACACACACACAGAGAAGCTCATGACAAGCCCAGGGCTAGTTCATTCCTCACACACTAAATTTCATCTCGTATGTCACTCACACCCAGAGCTTGAGTCAGAGAGTGTGGCTTCAGACACATTTTGTCAGGGAAAGTCAGGCCAGTGGGAAACTGCAGATGAAATTGCTAATGTGTTGGTCATGGTCCAGATCATCTCATCTCTCCAGCTGTCCATTGGTGTAAACAGAGAAAGTTAATAGACCTATCCTAAAATGTGATGAATATCATGAAACTAATCTAGATTTGACCAGATGTATAATGTACCTGTGCCTTAATATACTGTCAGATGGGCCTTTTACTGAGACATTTGTCTGTTATTCTTATTTGCCCATAGTTTCCTAATTGTTGAATTAGTTAAAGCTTTAAAACCTCAAGCTTGCTATAAATATTACTGGACGTTGATCATATAATCAAGCAACTAAACAGTCTGGCCAGATGAACCTGGTCAGCTATATACAAACATATACTATATAGCCAAAGGTTTGGGCCACTCAACAATTACATCTACATACATGCATCTGTATCAGTCTCCCTTTTGCTTTTAAAAGAGCTCTTCTGAACAGGCTTTCCTCTAGATTTTGGAACATGGCTTTGATTAATGTTGGCCAATATGACCTGTCTCACACTTCAGTTAATCTCATATGGAGTCAAGGTCAGGGCTCTTTGAAAGCCAGCCAAGTTCTCAATCAACATTGGCAAACTATTTCTGTGTGGCGTTTGGGGGCATCTTTAAGACAGCAGGGAAGAAAGATGATGAACTGATTTGGTGAGAAGGTGGAAACCCTATTGTGTGTCATTCAGAGACACTGGGGTGTTCAGTACAATCCATTCTACTGCCAGTTTTAGTCAACAAAATAACATGCCAAAGGATGCAACGATAATTAGCTTAATTTTTAGTTATATGTACAGCATAACTAGCATTGTGTCACAAACAGTACAAGCAGGGACAAGGGAAACGGACACAATAGACACAAGATAACAACTAAGGCAAGAGTTAACAAGGGACACACAGCAATAGGCCAATACGCTAACAAACATCTACCACATGTGACAAGCTAACACAGACCATGCTACACAAACTAACAAAGCTAAACACCAGGGACAGCTAAACCTAGGAGAACTTAACCAATACAAAGAACACCAAGGAAGAGAGAGACTAAGACAAGGCAGAGTAGACAAAACAGCGAGCAGAACCAGGAGACAGCAGACAGCAGACAGGAGACAGGAGACAGGAGACAGGAGACAGGAGACAGGAGACAGGAGACAACCACAGTATGAAGGTAAAGCCAGACAAGGAGGAGCACAGGAAGCGGGATATATATAGCAGGCAGGCCAGCAGGTGGCTACAGCCCCACCTGCTGGGTGGGAAGCAGAAAGCAGGGGGAGCTAAACCGAATGGATGCAAGCTGAGGGCATCATTGTAACACATTGACAGCTTCATTCATTAAAGCAAAATGAAAACAGACACAATTCTTAAATATGTATTGCTGTATAGCCCTATCCCAGTCTTTCTTAAACTGTAATCCTGTGCACATACATGACATACTGACATTGACTGAAGTGAAATATGAACATGCCGAGAATGCCACTCAAGGCTGATGGTTCTTTGGTAAATGAAGCTGACCTAAACCACTGATACACATTTAGCTGCAGTTCCAAACCGCTTGCTGAGGTAAGCTTCTGCCTGAGACGTTCTGTGAGGAATTAGAGGAAAGTGAAATTTGTACACTGAAGAAAGTACAGTGGTACATCGGTTCTCGCCTACCTCGCAACTCATCGAATTCGGTTCTTGATGCATTATGACTAGAAAAATCTGTCTCGATTCTCGTCGTTTGAGCAGTACTCAGCGACTTGATAAAACTTGTGTCAAGCCGTGCAACTCAATTCAGTCAAAACTCGATAAACGATTCAGTACACAGTGATTCAATGATTCAGATTCATGATAGCATTTTCTCAGTGAAGATCTCTGTTTTCTTATCATGTTTTTCTTTATTTACTGTATCCATAAAGGAAAACAGGAACTGAATCCTCCAGAACCCAGGCTCCAGTTAGCTTAGTAGCTATGATAGAAGTGTTTTGCTTTTACATTTCACTTTCAATCCATTATTCACTAAATTACATAAGACTTTTCAACATATTATTATCTAATAAGCTTTGTGTTAATGGTCAACTGTAGATTAATGTAGGTTTTTTTAACAATAACTTACTTATCATTACTTATCATAGGCTTCACTATATAAAGTATAGACTACTCTACCAAGAACTTGATAACTCCTCAGCTCATGTTACATTTAACTTATGATGGATTTTTCTGAAAATATCCATGTCGTAAATCAGCGAGCTATACAATACAACTCCATTAATGCATATAATGACTTATACAGTGTGGATTTTCTGGGGGTCTGGAACAGATTCAGTCAATTTACATTATTCCTTGTGGGAAAAATTTGCTAGGTACTCGTTGTTTACCAGTGGTGCCAAGGTACCACTGTAGTTTAAAATATAATCTATTTTTAAATTGACATTTTGTCAGATTGCAGATGACATAAATTACGTAAGTTTATTCAACAATAAGATGTCATAATTATGCTTAGCATTACAGAGAGTTTGTCTGTTGGTTAGTTTGCATTTCAGGTGTGCATTTGTAATATTCTTATATTTAGTAACTGTTTGAAGGGATCTATAGCCTCTGCTCACTTAAAGGAGGAAAACCACAATAATGAAGCAGTTCTTTTAAAAATATTTAAAGAAATATGTCAAGATGTTACATGAAGGCTAAAAGAGTCACAACATATGTCACACAATCAGTGAGTTTTGTACTTTATGTATGTGTATATGTTTACATTCCAAAGACATGTGTTAGGTCAATTGGTGCATCTAAAGTGTATCAGTGTGTGTGCAGGTACACTGCGATGGGTTAGACCATGTCTAGGGCTGGTTCCGGCTCACCATATCATGCAGTCTATCCATCACATCCCTGGTTGTTATAGATTTTGTCAGTGATCTCCCTGAATTTGATCTCTTGACAACTATTCTCAGAGTACTGCATTTTTAGACAGCTCAGGCTCTCATCCACCACCTATTTCATAATGAAGTATCCCAGAGAACATTGTTTCAGACTGCTGGACCCAGTTTACCTTTGTAGTTTGGAGTGTGTTTATGAAGAAGGTGGAGTTTTCCATCAGTCTTACATCTGCTTACCACCTGCAGGCCAGTAACCAGTGTGAATGGGTCAGCCAAGAACTGGTAATTTCCTACACCAGTACTGTTTATGTAACCTGATGGACTGGAGCATGTACCTGAAAAGATCCCACAGAACAACCTGACTTATGCCATTCTAGTGCGTCATCGGATATCAGCACCCATTTGTGCCTTGGAACCGATTTCGAAACAAAGTGCTGGTGGTGGATGAGTGGGTCCATCACAGGAAGGTCATCTGGGAGGAGGTTTACCAGCATGTCAATCAATCTTTTCACAGGCACATGATTGATTCCATAGACCAGCATCTCTGTTCTAGGATGAGACCTGAGTCTGGTTATCCACCAAGGACATGCATGTCAAGGAAAATTTCAGCCCAAGTTCATATACCCCTTAAAGGTTCTTAAGAAAATAAAAGATGTCAAGCATAAGTTGTTAATACCCTGGTACAGTGGTGCTTGAAAGTTTGTGAACCCTTTAGAATCTTCTGTTTCGGCATAAATATGTTTTAAATATTATTAGATGACCACACAAGAGAACCCAAGTAAACAAATGAGACAAAGTTATTAAACTTGCTCAATTGTTTATTGAGGAAAATTAACCAATATTACATCTGTGAGTGGAAAAGTATTTCCTTTGTTTCTTGTGTGATCCCTTTGTACACAAGTAACTGTAATTAAATGCTTTTGGTAAATATTTATCAAGCTTTCAAACTGCCTTGGAGGAATTTTAGGCCTGTACAGAACAACTTCAACTCGGGGATATTGTTGAGTTTCCTCACATGAACTGCTTGAACACCTCACATGAACACTGCAGCTCCTTTCTTTAATTTGTGTCTGGACTTGGCCATTCAATACCTTAACTTTATGCTTCATCTGTACCATTCTTTTGTATAATGACTTATGTGTTTAGGATCATTGTCCTGTTGCATGCCTCACTTTCTCTTGAGATTCAGTACACAAACAGGTGTCCTGACATAGTTTCATAGATGGCATAAGCTTCTGTAGGTGGAATGCAGTGTTTCCTTTATCTAGACATAACGCTTCTCATTTAAAACAAATAGTTATAGTTTCGTCTCGTCCATCCGTAAAACTGTACATGGCCTGCAATGTTCTTTTTGGAAAGCAGCTGCTTTCTCCTTCCATGCTCTGGCAACCCTGCCATGTACATAATTTGTTGTGTAGAGTTTTCCTGATGGCGTATTCATGAACATTACCATTTGCCAATGTGAAAGTTTAAGTTATTTAGAAGTAACCCTGGGTTCCTTTGTAACCTTGCAGAATATTGCATGCTTTTCTTTGTTGGTCAACCACTCTTGGGGAATGTAACAATAGTCTTGAATTTGTATACAATCTGTCTGTCTGTGGATTGTTAGAGGCTTTGTAACCTTTCCAGACTGATGAGCATCAATAACTCTTTTTCTGAGGTCCTCAGTAATGTTCTATGTTTGTGGCATGATGAACTACAACAAATATGTGTTGTGAAGATCAGACTTCCCAGTTAATTAAATACAACAGGGCAAGTACTCACACCTGATGCTCACCCCACTGACTGAAACACCTAATTCAAAATTTACCTTTAAAGTAACTGATAATCCTAAAGGTTCACATACATTTGCCACTCATAGATGTAATGCTGGATCACTTTCTTCAATAAATACAGTAAATGAAAAAGCATATGTACAATAATTGACAAAAAAATAACTTCCCACAAAGGAAATGTTGGAATCAAATGAAACTTTACATGTATACATGGATGTAATGATGATATATGTAAGTGCTTACAATAAGAGAGTGAAATAATAAGTTAGTTGACGGAAAACTGTACAATTGAACAGAGTTACCCTGTTAGGCTTCCTCAAGCCTGAATACGAAGTGAGATATGGTTGGGCATTGGCGGCAAACAAGTTCCGCATGGTATCCTGTGGCACATTTGCCCACAGATGTTGCAGCTGGGCCTGTAGATCGCTGCACACTTATAGGTTGCCAAAGCTGGCATCTCAGCTGCTCCAATGAATGCTTGATTGGTGATAAATCTGGCAACCAGGCAAGCCAAGGAAGTTTTGCAATCCGGCTGAGATATTTCTGGTAAAATCTTGCTGAGGGTGGGCAAGCATTATTCCATAAGAAAATGCCAGTTGGAAGCCCTGCCATGAGAGGGAACATATGGCTGCAGGATGTCCTGCACATATCACTGATTTGTTAGTGTCCCTCATATCACTACAAGGGGTGTCTGACTGCAATAGCTCCCTAGATCATCACACCTGCAGTAGGGGAAGCATGTCGCACCAGAGCAAAGTTAGGATTGAAGCACTCAACACAAGACCTCCATACTTGAACCCATCCACTGTCAGATCCAAAACAGAACCTGGATTCACCACTAAAGATTATTTCCATCCGTAGCAGTTCAGGTTTCTTGTGCACAACACCATTGCAAATGAAACTGATTGTGGCTGGATGCCAACTGCAGGACAACTAATGGGCTCCACAACAACAAATTTCCTACAGCTAAGTGCCTGGTAGGGACAGGGGTGTGTAGTGAAGGTACCACCTGTGTCTGGACGGTGGACAACAAAACTGTAGGAGCTGCTCGTGCTTGTCGGTGGATCAAATGATCATCTCTACTGGCCATGTCTTTTTGGGCCTTCCGGAGCCTGTTCACATGTCTGCGCCCTCACAGAACCACTGTTTCCAACATCTTCTAACAGCTAGGTCAGAACGGCCTAGATGGGGGACAATTTACCAAATTGATTATCCCACTTATCTCAGTCAAATGATGCACCCCCTCTCAAAGGCTGTTAACTGTTCAAAATGTCTTCGAGTGCATTGTAGATGCATGACCAGCAGTCAACAATCACTCACAACAGTCACAATAAAAAGTGGTCAAAAAAAAAGAAGCAAAGAAACAAACTGTTTTGCAAAGACAGAGTCTAACTGTAACTGGTGGAGTAAAGCTCATCCCTTCAACCTCACTTCCTGAGAGAATTGAGGGATGAGTGGCACGGTGAGTGAAAAAGAATGAGATACTGATACGCATGATGAGCCTGGCACAAGAAAACCAGATAAATGTTTATATATGAATATGTTGTTCAATTAATTGGACTTTGAGCATGGATGATCCATGCTCATCTTCTGATACACTTATTAGTGTGTATGTATGATTACATATTAAATATCCTTTAAAATTTTCACAACATGAATAGATGCATGCAAACCCTAAAAACATGCCTAAAGGAAGCCAGCATTATGCCAAATCTGCGTACCTGCGGCATTATCTCATTAAAGCTGAGTAGAGCTATGGACCAGAGCAGCCCTGTTATGTGGTTATCTGGGACAATGTGACCAGTCTGCTGTGGTCTGCAACAGGTCTGTGCACAAACAATTTATTGTTCTATACCTACCACCAAATTCTCCATTCCTTATTCCAATTGAAGAGTTTTGTTGTTGTTATTGCAATGGAAGGTGTATGTCTGCCATCCCCTCAATCACATGCCTTCAGGTAATGAAGGACACATGGTGAATTTGATGTGTAGGTTTACGGTGACTGGATACATCAGTACAGAAACTTCTAGCTGTCTAGGCAGGGAGAGCATCATTTGAAATGCAGATGAGGTGCTGTAGCCATACCAAAACTGGCAGCAGATTGCAGTGCAAGTTCTTTTGTCTTACATTTTGCTTTTGCTTTTGTTTAGAGTTAAAAAAAAAAAACTGAGCCACTTTTTCAGTAGACCCTTTAGCTTACTGAATGTTTTTCATGGTATTCTTCTGTTTTGTATGTAAACTGTAACATGTACTCCCTGGACAAAACATTAGTAACCTTGCATGTTCAAGGCGGTAGAAACTTCAGACTCCTGCAGATGTCGTTGCGCAAGGACGATCAGGCTATAATTAAAAGCAGGGTGTGATGGGATTCATAGATTGAGAAGAAGGGGTACAGTGCATTGAACATCTCGTTCGATGTGTGGAAAATGGGTAGCAAAGCAGATGTTAATGATTGGCAAAAAGGAGTGATTGCATTTGGGCATGCCAAAGACAATAGTGCCAAGGAATTTGCAGGTGTATCAAAGCATAGGGTCATATGGGTCTACCAGCACTGGAAAAATCCCATTCTAGAGGAAATTCTACTCTGAATTCGTGGAGGTATTACACGCTATTAAATACATTTCAGTCACAGTTTATACAAACCACAAGTGTTCCAAAAATGCTGCATTTCTGAAAAAAAAAAAAAAAAAAATACAATTTTGTTACTGTATTGAATTTATGTATGTTTAATTAGATATATATATATTATATATATGATATATATATATATATATTATATATATATATATATATATATATATTTACATCTATACACGTATATATATATATATATATACGTGTATATATATATATATATATATATATATATATATATATATATATATATATTTGTGTTGTTGTTTTTATTTTGTGTTAATATTTTTAAGAAAATAAGCCAAAGACTCGGAAAATGTGTAAAGATGGAAGAAAAAAACCAACATTTGGCTGCATATGACTGTAGCTTCAACAGAGGGGAAGATAAAAGGTGAAGCATAATTTCAGCATGTGTTGGAATAATACTGTTAAAATGATACTGCCCTTTCATCTTCTCTATTACAGCTAGAATCAAATGCATTTCAGAGTACAATGCACAGACAAGTTTTTTTTTTTACCTAGTTCAGAATACATGGGATTCAACAAGCTGTTCAGATTTTGTTTGCTCTCTACAATAAACAAGGATGTTTAGAATGTAGAATTATCCAGCCCCTCATCTAAGTGGCTCAATCCATGGCTTGGGAAATAAGGAGCACAATTTTTCTTGCAAATTGTCAGTAAAAAATGTTGAAAAATGTCCATGTTGTTCATTGAAAGGTGAAAAGACATCTTTAACAAGTCATCGAAAGTCATTTATGCAAAGACATATAATTCTGTGTACAGATTTGGTTGAAAGTGAAAGGTGAAAAGGAATCAAGCAAAATGGGTCGATATTTGCAAATCCAAATATAAAGAATCTGAAGTAATTTCAGTGTGCAAAGGGCAAGATTCCCCTCAAACAGCACTGCATCAAGAACCATCATTCATCAGAAGCCGCTATAAACACAATATATCAGCAAGGGTTTTTTTGGCAAACTTTTGTCAAGCACTAAAATGCATTTCCATTCACAAATGCTAGTATAAACATTACTATGCAATAAAGAAGCCTTATGTAAACCATGTCAAGAAGCTGCAACAGTTTCTCTGTGCTTGGAGGCATCTGGGATAGACCATCACACAGTGGAAACATGTATTGTGGTCAGACCAATCAGTATTCCAGATTTTTTTGCAAGAAATGGATGTGTAATACAGACCAAAGATATTAAGAACTGTTTTCAGCAACAAGTACAAAAAACAGGGTTTGTCATGGTATGGGGTTGTGTCAGTGCCCTTGGCAAAGGTCAACTTCAGTGATGGCAGCATGAATGCAGAAAACTGAAATTTTAGAGCAACATAAGATACCTTGAAGAAGACATCGATTTCAGGGTCGTCCATGCATTTTGAAACAAGTCAATGCACAACAAGCTTCATCAGAAAAAGTTAGGACTGAAATATACAAATCCATTTGAATTTTTTGAAGAACATTGTTTTTAATATTTCACTAATGTTCTCATACATTTCTTACCCAGTACGAGTGCATGAAGCCAGGTCTTTATTCTTCTGTAACCATTCTTTGGTAGAACGACTTGTGTGCTTAGGGTCGTTGTCTTGCTTCTTGACCCACCTTCCCTTGAGATTCAGTTCATGGACAGATGTCCTGACATATTCTTTTAGAATTCTCTGATATAATTCAGAATTCATTGTTCCATCAATGATGTTTTCCACACTGCATTCCAGCATAAGAACTTTATCCCATCTGTGAAACATGGTGAACTGTGGTTTAGGCCTGTTTTGCTGCATCTGGGCCAGGATGGCTTGCCATCATTGATGGAACAATGAATTCTGAATTATATCAGAGAATTCTAGGTTCACATACTTTTGCCACTCACTAATATGTAATATTGGATAATTTTCTTCAAATAAATAAAAAACGAATTATAATATTTTTGTCTCATTTGTTTAACTGGGTTCTCTTTATCTACTTGTAGGACTTGTGTAAAAATCTGATGATGTTTTAGGTCGTATTTATGCAGAAATATAGAAAATTCTAAAGGGTTCACAAACTTTCAAGCACCACATTCTGGAACCAATTAAGTTTGAATTGCAAGATTCCACTGTAATTTAATCCAAACAAATCAGCTCCCCCCCCCTTTACTAACCAAATGTATGTGATTATGTTTTTCTAAATTTATGATAAAATATTAGATCATAATGTATTCTTGTGTTGATGTTGCTTAGTTTTTAAATAATAATATACGTTTCACAAATCTTACAGTAGAGACAGTTTTTAAAATTCACCAGCCCAAACTCCAAAAAGCAAAAACAATTTCAGTGCTTGTTGCTTTAAATTATAATGATCACTGCTCACCCTACAGTGGTACTTGAAAGTTTGTGAACCCTTTAGAATGTTCTATATTTCTGCATGAATATGACCTAAAACATCATCAGATTTTCACACAAGTCCTAAAAGTACAGTAGGGCAAAAAAGTATTTACCCAGCCACTGATTGTGCAAGTTCTAATACTTAGAAAGCTGAGAAAGGTCTGTAATTTTCATCATAGGTACACTTCAACTATGAGAGATAAAATGAGAAAACAAAAACCAGAAAATCACATTGTAGGATTTTTAAAGAATTTAATTGTAAATCATGGTGCAAAATAAGTATTTGGTCACCCACAAACAAGCAGGATTTCTGTCTCTCACAAACCTGTAACTTCTTCATTAAGAAGCTCTTCTGTCCTCCACTCGTTACCTGTATTAATGGCACCTGTTTGACCTCGTTATCTGTATAAAAGACACCTGTCCAC
>JAJAGP010005543.1:0-32010 GCA_025084515.1 Ancistrus triradiatus
GGTCTGGTTTATGTTGCCTACCCGTTTTCGGTTCTGTTTCACACCCGTTCCCGTTTTTGTCTCCTACCCGTTTTCCGGTTCTGCCTGCTTTCTCTTGTTTGTATTAATAATAAAGCCCCTTTCCTTTAAACCTGCGTTCGTCTCGCCTCTCCATCGCCTCACGGCGTGACAACATGTCACAAAGGGGGCAGGTGTGTATACGGGAGGTATGGAGACATGCGCAGGTTCTAAATAATAACAAAGGGGTTTATTATACCAAAAGAAGCCACAAAGTAACCATAAATGAAAACCAAAGTATATAACAAAATCACACAACGACCAGCACGACGAATAAATGCTACATAAATGCTATGCTATGCTAAAATATGACATTAACCCCCGTCAATGCAGTGAATTTTTAAAGCAGTGCCAATTCCCCCACTATTCTGAATTTGAGCGTTTGGTTTTTGTGAATTGACACCTTACAGGCAACGAGCTGCACTAGGCTGTTGTGAACTGGTCCCAGCTAATGTTGGGGAACAGTAACCAGCTTTTTGAGAAGCTGTGGGAGAGGTTTGGTTTCCCTGCTAGAGTAAAGCAGGAGTCCACCAGCCACCCGCATGTGCCTTTGTTCACCTGTAATTTGAGGGATCCCCAGCTCACCAGCTGTAGGAGGGGATTGGTCAAGCACCAGTTAGCACTGTAACCTGCCGTCTCCATGTTTACATGCGGGGTATTCTGTCACGAAGGGGGCAGGTGTGTATGCAAGAGAACTTAGCGTAGGATAGCCGGCGTGGCCAAACAATTGGTGGCTTATACTACGGAAGACTGCGGACGAGAGCATAAAAAAACATGAACCACGGTCCTATATGCGGGCTTACCACTACTTTCATAGTCCCAAGCAAACTGAAGCCAAAGCAAGTAACCACAGAAGCGGCTGCTGCCGCAACGCGGACAGTCCAGGGGTGAATTTGAGCCAAAGCGAGTAGTCACATAAGCGGCCGTTGCTTCGACGCAAACGGTGCAAAGGCGAACTTGAGCCAAGTGAGAAATCACATAAGTGGTCGTTGCTGCAATGTAAACAGTACAAGGTGCAGGGGTGCCAGGACCCAGTCGGACACACGCCATAATCAAACATAATGCCGACTCATGTGTATATACTTAATACCCCGCGAGGTCCATAGGCTAGGGCTCAGCCTAAATACTGTCCCTGACAGCTGAATCTCATCAGCCCTAGCCCTTTCCTCTTCTTCTGATAAGTCAAATGATAAGTCCGGATCGCCCCATAAAGACAAGGAGAGGCGCAGCAAGCCCAAGTCAGAGGTGGTCCGTGACATACTCCTAGGGCTCCTTATCAAATTGCCCATAGGGCCCTTCACGTTGTTCTTTCGGGGTGACACCTGGGGAGGTTCTGGCTGGAAGTCGCACTAAAGGGCGCAGTGTGCTCAGATACAGAGCCAGGCAGCGCTAATGGTTCAAATACGGAGCTAATGAATTCAGATACGGAGCTAACGTGCTAGGGTATGAAACTAAATGGCGCGGCGTGCTCAGATACGGAGCCAGACAGTGCTAGTTCGGTCAATCTGGGTAAATTTGCCGGAAAAATTTGCCGGTAACCCCATTTAATGCGGTGAATTTTTCCGCCAGTGCTCAGATTACTTGCGCCAATTCCTCCACTATTCCGAATTCGAGCGTATGTTTTTTGTGAATTGGCACCTTACAGGCAAAGAGCTGCACTAGCCTGATGTGAACTGGTCCCAGCTGTTATTAGGGAATAGTGACCAGCTTTTTGAGAAGCTGTGGGAGAGGTTTGGTATCCCTGCTAGAGTAAAGCAGGAGTCCACCAGTCACCCGCGTATGCCTTTGTTCACCTGTAATTTGCGGGATCCCCAGCTCACCAGCTGTAGGAGGGGATTGGTCAAGCACCAAATACTTATTTTCCACCACAATTTACAAATAAATTATTTAAAAATCTTATAATGTGATTTCCAGGATTTTTTTCTCATTTTGTCTCTCATAGAACTTGCACAATCAGTGGCTGATGAGCCATTTCCGTTTAGTCATAACAAACCCCTCTTATAGTGGACTGTAGATTGATGTACCAGGTTCCCAATAGTTTTTGTGAGCTCTTAGCTGAGAGCAGTGCTTTACATCTTTCAGTTTTAAAGAGAAGTAAGCTTGAGGTTGTAAGGGTTCACCGCGTGAACCGGGAGGTCAGGATACAACCGCAGGTAGCTGGTATATAAATAAGCCCTACTATTGGGGCTGAGAAGGGGATTGGCATGCTTTGTGGGACTATGAGCACTTCTCAAAAATAAGTACATATATACACACACACACACATATATATCCATGTATCCATATATCCATTTCCCCAGTGGAAGTCAGATGTCGAGGCTATGTGGGGCTGTCAACAACATGCTTTCTGAGGGACATAGGAGTGATTGGAGGGAACCTAAAGAAGGCAACCAGGCAGAGGAGGCTGAGAAGAGGAGCTTCTGGCTCTGGCTGAAAAGGAAGGATAAGTGCTGGGGAAAGAACAGCTGGGGGGGGGGGTGTGATTTATCAGCTGTGGGGGTTGACAGGGAGATGTCCCTGTCACTGCTCCACCACCAAGAGAGGTTCCAGGTTCCAGGATTAAAGGAGCAAAACATTGGTGATTGGTGTTTGCTGGCTGATGACCTTACAGCTGACCCATGGGCACCGGAGGAGGTGCGACAGGTAGCAATATCTAGCAGGTGGTTCCATCTCCCTGTTCCATCTCCCTGTACATACTACATATGAAAAGGAACATGCATGTGTGTATATAAATAATTTTATGGGCGCGAAGTGCAAGCATATGAGAAAATAATAAGAAGCGCCCAAAAAAGAAATATACCCACTTTACAAAAGAGTGAAAGTAGGGATGCACTGATACCACTTTTGCCGTTCTGATACCGATACCTGAAATTCAAGTATTGGCCAATACCGAGTACTGATACCAATTCTATCTAACTTAACTACTCGACAGGTGCCTATAAATCCTGATATTTATAGTGTTCCACTATTTATAGATTGCCTTTATTTTGGTAAAGCCAGTGTTCTGTATCCCAAATAAGATATAATAAGCTTGAAATAATAGTATTAACTGTTTGAGTTTGAAACGTTTTAGAGTCATGAAAAACTAAATTTGTCATAATGCAGTAACAAGCACAAATAGGGAAGCAGAATCATACAAAGCTTTTTAATTTTGGTTATATTTTCATTTCAGCCACCCCTCAAAATACTGGTGAGAAATAATCTCAAGCAAGAAATAATAACACACCGCACACAGCTTGAGTTAAGCTTCATCGAGTGGTGCTCATGTCGTCCCCTTGGAATTATAAGGTTATCTGCATTCTGAGTAGATTTGAGATATTGAGCTTCAAAGATTTTGCATTCTAAATAGCAAAACTGATATTTGGAACAAGTCGCTTTCATACATGAAAATCACAGACACCCTAAATGTATTCTAAATGTGCAACAGGAACAGGTCAAATGTAGAACCTTCTAAGAACTCACTTTCTCCTTGGAGTTACAAGGTTCTATCAGGTAAAACATAAAATGAAGCAATGGTTTTCAAGGGACACAGACAGTTAACTAATTCATTTTTAAAACATGAAATTAGTGTCGTAACAGATTGTCCACAGGTATCAGAAAATAAAATGTCATGTTTTCTATGACATTTCATTATTTCATTTTTATGGCATTTCTTGTTTTAGGACAAGTCATCATTTGTGGTCATTGTCATTGTAAATGGTCAAAATAGTTAAGACATCAATTCAAAATTATACTATTATCTTTCAGGCTCAATATTACAAAACATAACAAATAAGAGTTTTTAAGAACCTTATGAGGACAGGAAATGGTTCAGCAATATTTCATGTTTCAAAAACACAGAAGTGCTATGCAAAACCAATGGTAGTCAGTCAAACAGAAGTCAATATCAAATCTCAAATATCAAAGGGTGCGACAAGAGACACTGCTCTCAAACAGCTTTATATACCTTTAATAACAGGTGTATCTAGTCAGCTGCAACCAGTACCGATTCTAGTCACATTCATGATAGGGATTTCCGTCCCAAACCCAGCACGTTTACTAGTCGCAGAACTGCGTCGCAGAACTGCGTGGTTCCTAATAGAGGTACTTTATCTTCTGCACTCAGTTTCCAAGGCTGACCATTGTGTATATTACCTTTGCCTGTTTTTGTGCTTATCCTAAACACCTCGGACAGTGCATCTGGAAGCACTTAACGAACTCCAATGTTAACTAGCTCTGATCTCAGGATCCTCTGATGTCTCCAAATTCTTATCTCAGCAAGCTCCACTCGCTTTGGTCTTAGCCAGCATTGATCTCAACCATTTCTGATATGATCCAGCTTCAATCTCACCATCTCTGGCCACATCTAGCTCCATATATATATATATATACAGGTAGTCCTCACTTACGACGCAGATCGTTCATAGGTGGCGCGTAAACCAATTTTCGTGTAAGTCGGAACATACGTACATTTACGTAGTAAATAACCTTTACTGTAAGATAATTATCCTATTCCTAACACCATCCGAACACAGAATATCAAAACCAAAGCGCGTAAACCGTGTACCGTTATTTTTAGGGACCATAAGGCGCACTTCTTAAAAATCCCTTAACTTTCTCAAAAATGACAGTGCGGCCTTAAAACATGCGGTGTGTTCTAATTATAGGAATTAATTCTGGTGTGCTTTCTGACCTAGGAACACCGATTGTAGATGGTACATGGCGCTCATAAATCTGTCAAAAATGTTTTAGCACGGCCTTGGTAGGTTACGAAGCTTACGGCAACCGTCTAGTGCGCGCATCGCGGAGGTACGTAATAGATCTGTGCTTCAGCATTAGGGTACGTGCATTCATTCATTCATTTTCGAAGCAGGGATTTCAAACTCAGTATCAGTCACGCAGTACAACATGGACATAGAGCAGCTGCGAGAGAATTCAACATTAACGAATCAAGGGTACGGAAGTGGAGGAAGCAAGGAGACGCCCTCTGCCAGGTAAAGAAGACCAAACTGAGCTTCCGAGGGAACTTAAGAGTTTTGTTTCATTTCATGCGCCTTATAACCGCGCTTTATGTATGAAAATAGATCCGTTAAAAGTCGATCATTGATATTGCGCCTTATAACCCGGTGCGCTTTATAGCCCGGAAAATACGGTATTCTTCCGCCGTGCACACCAAACACGAAGTTCGCGTTATGACGTTTACGACGCAAAACCACTTAAGCCGAAACAAGGCTTTATACAGTAAATGGGAGATGCGTCGTAACCACGAAACGTCGTAACTTGAGACCGTCGTAACCCGAGGACTACCTGTGTGTATATATATATATATACAACTCATGAATTAGTACATTTGTAGTATATGTACTGCAGTCTATAATAGCTAAAATAGAATGTAATATTCAAGGACAGTATTTTATAGCACAGCACAATATCAGAGACTGACAGAAGGCAGTGCAATTAGATTTTCTTTCACTAAGAGAGATGTTTAAAATGTGTCCCTTTTATATCACAGGACCCTCAGGGCCATTTATTCGTGATCATTGAGTAATGCATTAAAATATGCATTTTATGAGTTCCAGAGAGCTCATCTGGCCAAAGATAAGCCCTCACTATACACACATTCTCTTAAACCAGACGTGACCTACTTGTGATTTAAATGGACCATGTTCTGTGTTTTAGCCCCCTAGGGAGGAGTGTGCTGGCATGATCCATTCTGCATTATGTATCAAAGAGCCGTGGTAACTCATTCTTTTTTCTTAGTCCTTAAAGAAAAATACTCAAGAAATCAAACTGTATGACAAGGTTACACACCAACTTCTACAGTATTTTTCACAAGATCATCTGTAATTCTTCTTATTGATCTGATCAGTATTTCAGATCTGTGTGAATAATATGATTAAAACAAGATTCTGACTTGAGAAAATAAGCACACCTCTCTCCATCCACCTGAAGTGGGATTATCAAAAACATTACATAGTGATCCGTAACAATACATAGTGACATGGTGAGTGTCAGACCAAACACTTTTACAATGTGACATTTCCTCTTATTTGCACTATATGCAATAAATGTAAAAATAAAGTACAATGCATTTATTTTTGGTTTGACTTTGTGGCAGCCCAGCTGAAAAAAAAGTTTGGTTTAGAGAAGATTGAATAATTTCATGATATGTTGCCTTAACTGAATACTATTAGACGAACAGTGTACAAGGAAAAATATAACAAAATTTGAATGGCGAGACCCTTAAAATACCTTTTTCTCTGAACCAATCCATTGTCTACAAAAACAATGGCGTATGGAGTACCCAATGGAGTCTGTGGTCATAATAATTGGCAGTGTGTTTTAAAAACATGAAGTTAAGGCCCAAAATCTTTAAATGTTTTTTTTTCCATGCATTGGAATATCGCACACTGTTTTCTAAATCAAAAATCAAATCAAAACAACTAATTTACAACAAATAACACATAATTACCAAAAATAAATAAAAAAACATTTAGCGGTTCAAAAAAAATAGCAGTGTCTGCATTTGTCTTTACAAACTCAAAAAATATGGACTTTTTTTTTTTAAGGATTTTTAGCATTCCTGTGAATCACGAACCTAATATTAGTTGTAAACCACAGTTTTTTAGAACTGCTTCAATCTATGTTGCCAAAGATGTCAACCAAACTTTGGGCACCTGTCAAAACTGGTATCCAGCCCGGATGCTTTGTCTACATCTCACAATTCAATAAATTTCTTGGTTTTGCCTCAGGAAACTGCATTTTTGATGTCACCCCACAAGTTTTCTATAGGATTAAGGTCTAGGGGTTGGCTCTGACCATTCCAGAACTCAAAATTTTGTTGTACTGGAACAAAGATTTTGCTCATTTTACTGTGTGTAGGGTCGTTGATTGTTGAAACAACCATTTCAACGGGCATTTTCTCTTAAGGGTACATTCAACATCGTCAGGTATCTGATATATGCGAACTTGATCCATGATCCCTGGTATGCCGATAAGTAATTAGGCCCGAACACCCATATTAAGAGAAAAATATGCCCATATCATGATGCTTGCACCACCATGCTTCGCTGTCTTCAGAGTGTATGTGGCTTTTGAATCCATCGTTTGGGGGTCGTTTCGGACAAACTGTCTGCAGCCCTTGGGCCCAAAAAGTGACAACTTTACTTTCATCAGTCCACCAAAATGTTCTCCCATGTAGGCCAGCGATGTGTTCTGTGGAATTTGTATCCTCTTCAGTACATTGTCTTTTTTTTAAACAGAGGTACTTTGAAGGACTTTCTTTTGCTAATAGGAGTAGATTAGCTTCCCACCAGAGTCTTCTACTATCACAGTACTCACAGGTAACTTAAGGACTTGTTTTGATCATTACTGAGCTGTTCATGGCGGAGCCTTTGCCCATTCTGGCTATCTTCAATCCTATTCGAATGGTAGTCTTACAGGTTTTCTTCCTGCCTCTCGGTTTTGCTTTCCATTTTAAAGCATTTGGAGATCAGATACCAGAAAACAGTTATCATGTCTGCACTTCTTTAAAGTTTTACCCATATCCAATACAACTTTTTCATCAAAGTACGCAGTTCTTCGGAACAATGTCTCGAATGACCAATATTTCTCAGCTTTAAGGAGAAATGCATGTACAAACTGTGATGGCTTCACCTTTAAATAAGGGCCACTGATTATTCACAGGAATGATTTGAACTCACTAAATCTGAATCCCCACACGCTTTATTTTGAATACACCCATACTCAATTAATATTCAATAACAGATCTAGTGCATAACATATCCACACCCCATGAATGCTGAGTCTGTTGGTGTTTCTAAGAAAATATACTGCACCAACTGGTAAATTGTTTGTCATGTGGTAATATAATTTATAGCATAACATGATTAATCTGGTTAGTCATCATGGACTGCTATTATTTGAACACTACTGTAACTAAAGAAAGGAAGGGTCTGGGTGAGGCACCTTGACACAAATTTTCTTGATGGAGTAAAAGGATCCTTAAGTCAGAGAGGAAGGAAAAAGGATGAACTGATATAAAAGAAAGAGCAGGAGGTTGCATGGAACTAATCCCACAGTTCAATGTGATCTAATATTGCCAATCTTAACAAGACTGTTTGTATCTTATCACATGGAAAAGTGTTGCATTGAGCTCTAAATAGTGCAGATTATTTTTGATTAAAACAAAAGGTGGACAAACAAATATTATATACATTTCGACAGCTCTTATTTATACTTTTAAAGATCTAGCTTTTCAATCAAATTGTTAAGGTAAGAATATGAGTTAAATTAAATTAAAGAAAACTGCTAAAATAGAAGTTGTCTGTGTGTGGACTTAGAGATAACCTGATGAAGGCTGAGACAAATATGTCAACCAAAGGCAGATTACTTAGCAACCAAGGACTTCATTGTTACACTCCATAGTGAATGGTAATCTGGACTGAGAAGCACAAAAATCGTTAACTAGAATACACAAGAAGGAATTTGGGTAGGCATGCGTAGTTCTGGGACATACAGTAGAGCTTGAAAGTTTGTGAACCCTTTTGAGTTTTCTATATTTCCACATAAATAAACATCATGGGATTTTCACACAAGTGTTAGTATTCCGGTGGAAGCCCAAGCAAAAATACACAATGGGAGGGAACCCAATATGCAGAAACGCAGCCAAGCCCAGACAAAGTCATAATAAAGTGAATTTATTAATAACAACACAAAAAAAACGTAAGCTCAAGTACGGTAGTTGAAAAACAGAATGAATGCAGGGAACGAATCCAGGAAACCAGCGCTGACGTTTAGCTTCCAGGGGAGCAATGATCCACGGATAGCTGTAGTAGTACAGCCAGGAGGAAGCAGCAGGGTGCAGGCGAAGAATCCAGATGACAGACTGCCAGGGAGTTAAACCAGAACCAGTGGGAGCAGTAGGAAGCACGGTAGGTGAAGCGGAAACTAAAAAGAAATTAAAGAGCAGTAAGTAGCAGATAACCAAACATAAACAGGTACGAGGGCCGAAAGCAACAAGGCAAAGGCAAAAACAAAGGTTAAGCTAAGCGAAGTGAGGCGAGGCAAGGTGAGGATAGCAAGAGCAACGCTATGGTACCAGGAAGACGATCTGGCAACTTCTCGTTCTCTGCGTCGGTCTTAAGTAGCGATGTTAATCAATCCGGACGATCAGGAACACCTGAGGAGCCACCCAAGTCTGAGCCAAACAATCCCTGTGGCACAAAGTAAACACAGCACGCATGCTGCACTCGGAAAAAAACAAAACAAATGGAGTCGCTAAGGGAGCGTTAGAAAAGAACGAAATGGAAACAAAACAAAAACGCCAAAAAGCAGATCCTAACAACAAGTCCTAAAAGTAGATAAAGAGAACCCAGTTAAACAAATGAGACAAAAATATTATACTTGGTCATTTATTTCTTGACGAAAATTATCCAATTTTATATATTACTGAGTGGCAAAAGTATATGAACTTTTGCTTTCAGTATCTGGTGTGACCCCCTGTGCAGCAATAACTGCAACTAAACGTTTCCTGTAATTGTTGATCAGTCTTGCACACCGGCTTGGAGGAATTTTAGCCCATTCCTCCGTACAGAACAGCTTCAACTGTGGGTTTCCTCACATTAACTGCTCACGTCAGGTCCTTCCACGACATTTTGATTGGATTAAGCTCAGGACTTTGACTTGGCCATTCCAATACATTAACTTTATTTACATTTACATTTACAGCATTTAGCAGACATCCTTATCCAGAGCGACTTACAATTGATACAGTCTTACAATCCAAGCAATTGTGGGTTAAGGGCCTTGCTCAAGGACCAACAGTGGCAGCTTGGCAGAGGTGGGATTTGAACCCTGGACCTTTTGATCAAGAGTCCAGTGTCTTAACCGCTAGGCTACCTAGCTGTGCTTAGGGTCGTTGTCTTACTGCACCTTCTCTTGAGATTCAGTTTATGGACAGATGTCCTGATATTTTCCTTTAGAGTTCTCTGATATAATTCAGAATTCATTGTTCCATCACTGATATCAGGCCATCCTGGCCCAGATGCAGCAAAACAGGCCCAAACCATGATACTACCACCACCATGTTTCACAGATGGGATAAAGTTCTTATGCTGGAATGCAGTGTTTTCCTTTCCCCAAACATAATGCTTTTCTTTTGAAACAAAAAGTTCTGTTTTGGTCTCATATGTCCACAAAACATTCTTCCAATAGCCTTCTGGCTTGTCCACGTGATCTTTAGCAAACTGCAAATGAGCAGCAATGTTCTTTGAGGAGAGCAGTAGCTTTCTCCTTGTAACCCTGCCATTGCACACCATTATTGTTCAGTGTTCTTCTGATGGTGGACTCATGAACATTAACATTAGCCAATGTGAGAGAGGCCTTCAGCTGCTTAGAAGCTACCCTGGGGTCCTTTGTGACCTCGCTAAATATTGCACTGTCTACATTATCTACTTTTAGCACTTGTGTGAAAATCTGATGAAGTTTTACGTCATAATTATTCAGAAATATAGAAAATATTAAGGGTTCACAAACTTTCAAGCACCACTGTAGTTCTATGGAATGACAAAAACAAAATTTACAGAACTATTTGGACATATTAATCAGCACCTTGTCCAATGCAAGAAAGGTGAGTCATATGACCAATAGAATACTGTCCCTACTGTCAAGCATGGAGGTGAGTCAGTCATGGTGTGGGAATTTGTTTGTGCTGCAAGAACTGGCAATCTAGACTGTGTAACTGGCATCAAAGATTCTCAGAAATACCAAGCCATTTTAAGGATGAATGGTGTGCCTTCTGGGGTGAACTTGAACCTTGGTGTTATAATTGTACTCTCCAGCAAGACAATGATTCCAAGCACACTTAGTAAGTAATCAGTCTTTGAATTTCCTGAAGTGTCCTTCTCAGTCTCCATATTTAAATCATTTACATTTATGTCATTTAACAGGCACCCTTACCCAGAGCGACTTACAATTGATACAATCTTACAATCCAAGCAATTGTCGGTTAGGGGCTTTGCTCAAGGACCCAACAGTGGCAGCTTGGCAGAGATGGAATTTTAACCCTGTACTTTCTGGTTCATAGTCCAGTACCCTTAACCACTAGGCCACCACAGTCCTTTATGAAATCTCATAGGAAATCTTTGGTAGGATTTAAAGAAAGAAGTTGCAGCACAAAAGCCATCAACCCTCAAAAAGCTAGAAGATTTTGCATGAGAAGAATAGGCAAAAAAGTCTGAGAGATGTATCAGAAGCTTGTCAGCACTTACCAAAATCGCTTATTAGAGGTTAACAAGGCAAAAGGAAGCTCCACCAAGTTCTGAGCTTGGGAGCTGAATAATAGTGAACATGGGCATTTGTCAAGAGAACTAGATGTTTTTATTTAAACCCATTATATCAACTTATGTTAATAAAATTGCTTTTATGAAAAAATAAATATTCTTTCTTTGTTTACTGAGAGTTATTGTTGTATATTTTCATTCAATTCTATACATATCACTGTAATACCTTTTAAGGTGAGGGGGGCTGAATACTTATGATTGCAAATGATTGCACATTCAACCAAACTTTTATGGACATAACGTGACACCTTACCCTGTTTCATCACTGTGGTGATTCTAGGACCCGAGGTTTAAGGAGATCAGATCAGTGAGACCATCCCACCTCTCTTTTTTTATATATATTTTTAAAACAAATCATTGCATTACATTTACATGTAGTCATTTAACACATATATAATAAACAAACATGCAAGTAGTATTTTTATATAATGAGACTAAATAGATCCATATCAATTTCTAGCATTTTCTCATAGAATATTGAGCTGCTGTGGACTAGGGTGTCCAGAAGATAATGAGTGAAATTCAGAACAGGAAGATTGGGGTGTGTCATTTCAAAAGAACCAGAATACTGGTAATTTCGGTCCATATTTGTGTGTCTTTTATTTTCCCACTTATTTTTGTACAGTGATTTCATACCTGTAGTTTCCACTTCTATCTCTGAACCGAGTGGCTCACAAGTGCTAGACAGAAAAACAGAGCATTGGCAACCACAGGAGAAATTACTGAGATCAGCTGAATGTTGATATCAGACCATTACAGAAGACTAAATCACTGCTATTAAATTCAAGGACCCAGTATAATACTGACTCTTCAGTTCTGCCCATGCCTCCTGAATCAATAGCGTGACAAAGTAACAAAGTGAAGTGCTAAAGACCTGGCACCATCAGCAGTTTAATATCGGTAACTAACCGTGTTAAGACAGGCTCTCGATGTTAAAAACAGCTGTGATTGACAATTCAGCCTTTAAAGGGATTACATTCAAATAACAATACAAAACTAATCCTACATCATTAATTCACCATTTAATCTGACCATACATCAGCTGAGAAAGAGATGGATAGAGAGAGGTAAAGTAAATAAACACAGAGTGAGCTAGTGTGACACATGTCACAGCTTAATGCTACATCTTTTTGGCAGACATCACTGCCAATGTGGGGTGAGCAACATTATCCAGAGTTGTATCAGGTATACCCAGTGGCTAACATGGAAAATGTATGGTGGTGGAGCTGTAAATTAAAGCCTCTCTACTTTAACTAGAGCAGCTCTGGTTGCTTGGAAATAAGTGCCTACTGCTAGAAATTTCAGTTGCTGAAAGTCGTGGTTTGAATCCTGGATAGGGTTTGTACTATGAAGGCCTAGTGGAGCATTTATGGAATAGATTGGTGCCCTGTCTAAGGTGTACGGTTACCTGTGGCTAGTGAATTTCAGGTTAGGCTTTTAAACCTTCCACTGCAAACCCTAACCAAGGTATGTGGGGGGTAAATGTGATTCTTTGCTTTGTTTGCTTTTACTTTAACTAGATGTCTGAACAACTTTTTCTTTGCCACTGTCACCCTAGGGTTGCTCAATTTGGGAATGGCTCTAGATATTAGAAGATAATTTAATTTAGACAATGCCCCATTGTAAAAAGCACTTTATAAACAAATCTGACTTGACTTTAATATGCCTTCCATATATATACACACACGTTTGACATATATGACACATTTACATCATACACAGATATATTTGTAAAGTTTAGACTGTTGCATTACCCTATTTTCATGAAGACTGTTAATATACTAGCTGTGCTGTTTCAAGTATTTTTCTGCATCTTGCATGTTTCTCCCCAGATCACTGCCCCTGCAATGTATAAAAGTAGACAGTGTAGCCAAGCAGCATATAAGATGAAAAGTGATTGGCCCTGACTTCCTTCTGGTAAAGCATGGTTGGGTTTTAGTGACAAGTTTGGCTCTTCATGTTTATGAAGTTGCATTAGAAACGGCAAACTAGTTTTTTGTATTGCATTTTTTTCTGAATTAGTTAGGTTGCCAGAATATCATAACAATTTGTTCTGGCCCAATCTATGGGCAGATAGATTGGTTGGAAGTAAAATCTGCTGCTATGCACACAGGCTCTAGGGTAGATAATGACTTACTTTTCATTGAACGTGTTACACAGTAGCCATTAAAAAGTTGTAAATCTCAAACTCTGGCAAACAACTCACACAGACATATGGCACGTGTCTGAAAGCAAGCCAAGAAACAACAAAATAAAATTTGAACCAAATCTGTTTGAAACCACACTAAACACTACATTTCACAAGGTAACAGTGGGGCAAAAAAGTAGTTAGTCGGCCACTGATTGTGCATGTTCTCCTATTTAGAAAGATGAGAGAGGTCTGTAATATTTATCATATGTACACTTCAACTATAAAAGACAAAATGAGAAAAAAATCCAGGAAGTCACATTGTAGGATTTTTTAAGAATTTAATTGTAAACCATGGTGGAAAAGAAGTATTTGGTCACCCACAAACAAGCAACATTTCTGGCTTTCAAAGACCTGTAACTTCTTCTTTAAGAAGCTCTTCTGTCCTCCACCAATTACCTGTATTAATGGCACCTGTTTGACCTCGTTATCTGTAAAAAAGACACCTGTCCACAGCCTGAAACAGTCAGACTCCAAACTCAACCATGGCCAAGACGAAGCTCTTGCGAACGCGTACCATGTTTGCTCCCGGCCTAACGCTCACTGGAGTGTGGCACGGACGCAGGGAGTGATGAAGACGAGGCTAGAAAGCTTTGCGTCCTCTTTAATGCGCGATCAAGGGGATTAAAGGGTTTCCCCGATCACAGCGAGGGGGGGGGGG
This sequence comes from Ancistrus triradiatus, assembly GCA_025084515.1. Classification (NCBI taxonomy): domain Eukaryota; kingdom Metazoa; phylum Chordata; class Actinopteri; order Siluriformes; family Loricariidae; genus Ancistrus; species Ancistrus triradiatus. The sequence continues at coordinate 14,228 of JAJAGP010005543.1, forward strand.
GGGGGAGAGCCCTGCAAAATAAAAGTGAAAATAAACGCAAAACTAACCCTACCCTGTCTAGGGCCCCACCTTACCAAGGCTGCCTCCAAGCAGCCCCCGTCTGCCGACCTTGATGCCTGCAGACGTACCGCTGTCCCTAAAGAAATAAACAGAAGAACGAGCTAAGTTCCAGAACGCCATCTGAACAGGCTGAGTGAGCGTAGGACTGAGCCAACCGCTTGTGAAACGTGTCGAGGGGAAATGCGGCAACACCGTGCAAACCACAAAGGTGTGCTTATATGGTCTGAGCAACAGGTGTCGCCACTCAATCAATAATAACACAATCTGAAGCACACACAATCGCGCTGTTGCTGCTCACGCCACAAAACCGGGTCAACTACTGGCCACTAGTGGCCAGACAGCAACTCCTAATACATGCAGGTTGGTGTGAATAAATCAACTCTGGGAGCAATTGTAAGAAAATGTAAGACATACAAGACTATTGATAATCTCCCTCGATCTGGGGCCCCATGCAAGAACTCATCCCGTGGGATCACAATGATCATGAGAAAGGTGAGCAAAAATCCCAGAACTACACGGACGGACCTGATGAATGACCTGCAGAGAGCTGGGACCAAAGTAACAAAGGCTACCATCAGTAACACACTATGCCGAGAGGGACTCGAGGGAGAGATCCTGCAGTGCCAGGCGTGTCCCCCTGCCTAAGCCAGTACATGTCCAGGCCCGTCTGAAGTTTGCCAGAGAGCATATGGATGATCTAGAAGAGGATTGGGAGAATATCATGTGGTCAGATGAAACTAAAATAGAACATTTTGGTAAAAACGCAACTCGTCGTGTTTGGAGGAAGAAGAATGCTGATCTGCATCCCAAGAACACCATACCTACTGTAAAGCATGAGGGTGGAAACATCATGATTTGGGGCTGTTTTTCTGCAAAGGGGACAGGACAACTGATCTGTGTTAAAGGAAGAATGATCGGGGCCATGTATCGTGCGATTTTAATCCAAAACCTCTTTCCATCATTGAGAGCATTGAAGATGGAACATGGCTGGGTCTTCCAGCATGACAGTGATCCCAAACACACCGCTTGGGCAACGAAGGAGTGGTTCCGTTAAAAAAAAAAAAAACATTTCAAGGTCCTGGAGTGGCCTAGCCAGTCTCTATACCTCAACCCCATAGAAAATTTGTGGAGGGAATTGAAAGCCGGTGTTGCCCAGCAACAGCCCCATTGAGTTGAACTTTTGTTATTGACCAGATACTTATTTTCCACCATAATTTATAAATAAATTCTTTAAAAATCCTACAGTGTGATTTCCTGGATTTTTCTTCTCATTTTGTCCCTCATAGTTGAAGTGTACCTATGATGAAAATTACAGACCTCTCTCATCTTTCTGATTAGGAGAACTTGCACAATCAGTGGCTGACTAAATACTTTTTGGCCCCACTGTAATCCAATGGTGGTTAGTGTTTACAAAGTATTACAAACCCAGTGTCTGTTGTCATATCAGCTGAACATTCTTGAAATCTGTAATCAAACAACTTGGAAGCAAAATATTTAGTCTCCAAAAGCAATGCTGCTGTGGGACTGTATGGTAACATTCAGACCATTTAATGGGTTTGGCTTTCAAACTTCAGATTTCTAATCTAAGAGATTCTTGGCATGTAAAAAAAAAAAGAATTTTCACCACATAGAGTCGCCATGCACATAACTGCAAATATCACTAGATATAAACAGAAACTGTTCTTAACGTGTCTGATTACATGTTTGAGCTTAAACTGTAGTCGTCAACAGCAGACCATACACTGTGAATAACCTGTCAGAGCAATTAACACATTTGACAAAGCAGGCATGATTTAATGAGCTTTTAATATGCACACCAGGTGACTGCGTAAAAACTATTGAAATGTTATGATGACTGCCAGACTGAAACCTAAAGGGAGTGCTTGCTGATGGAATTATAGCTAAAATATAAATTTGATATCATCAGACTGAAACTAAAATCGTCTTTCATCAGACTGTCTTTCATCACAGTTACCTCAGTCTGAATATTAAATGCCACAAATGTTCACTTGAATTAAACTGCAGCTTAAATCCTTATGATAAACAGTGGGTATAACTGATTAGGTTTATAGTTAAGGTTAAATTCCTGTAGTCAAGAAATAGGTGGAAGGTATGCTGAATCACAGTGGGTTGGTTATATTTTTAGTACGGATTCATTCAGAATGTAATATTATTTGTTTTATTTGTTTTATATTATATTGCTTATCGCTTACAACCCACTTTGTACAGACCTGCTGTGTGATGGTAATAACTGAAAGCTGGCTACTCTCACTCATTCCAGATGCCATGGTGCATCTAGCAGGCCACACTAGAGACCAGCAGGACTGAGGCAAGGAGTCAGGTATCTGCCTACACAATGACTTATGTACAAACAGTAGGATTGCGGCCAGACACTGCAGTCCTGAGTTAGAAGCTCTCACAGTTTTAGGTAGACCCTTCCACTTACCCCAAGAACTAAGCGTGGTAATAGTCACTGCGGTCTATATCTCACCTAATGCTAATATTAGCAGTGCCCTTAGCCACTTGATAACTATTGTAAATAAATAACAGAAAGACCATACTGACAGAGTACACATCATTCTGGGGGACTTCAACCATGCATGTTTGAAAAATGTACTTCCCAACTTCTACCAGCATGTGGACTGTGACACAGGGAACAAAAATACTTTGGACAAGGTACATCAAAAGCTGTGTTGATTATGTCTTGATAAGCAAAAGCATCTGGGTCTTTCCTAACCAGAAACCCTGAATGGCAAGTGAGGTCCAGAAACTCCTGAGGAACTGTAACACTGCCTTCAGGACAGGTGACAGCACAGTATAGCCCTGCCAGAGCCGACCTGAAGAGGGGCATCAGGGAAGCTACGGAAGCCTACAGAAGGAGAATTCGGGGACCACCTGACACAAAATGACCTACGGAGGGTGTGGCAAGGGATACAGCAGTTAACCAACTACAGAGCCTGCACCAACAGGACTATGAACAGACACCTCTCTGCCTGAGGAGCTGAACTTTGCCCAGTTTAAGGTGAACAGGGCTGCTACATCTGCACTATATCTATACACCAACACTGCAGGAACCAGAGTTGAGATGTGTGCTGTGGCCAGTAAACCCAAGGAATGCTGCTGGACCAGATGGAGTACCAAGCAAAGTAATCCTTACCAACATCTTTAACATCTCCCTGTCACAAGCCATCAAAAAATCACGTTTAAAGTCAGCCATTATCATCCCTGTTCCCAAAAAGTTCCTGCTGACCTACAGTAAGTGACTACAGACCAGTCACACTTACACCAGCGTTTCGAGAAACTGATCCTGCAACACATCATAGAGCCACCTACAGAGCCTACAGAGCCAACAGATTCACTGTGGATGCCGTCACCACTGATGTTCCCATCACACTTAGCCACTTGGAGCCCTTTTCATTGATTTTGCTTTTCATTGATTCCAGCTCTGCATTCAATACAATCATCCCAGACATTCTAGAAAGAAAACTGCTTGTTCTGGGCCTCACCATCTCTCCCTTTCACCTACCTAAGCACTGTTATACTCCAAGGCTGTGTGCTAAGTCCAAAGCTGTACTCCCAATACAATGACTATACACCAGCACGCCCATCTAACACAAGTTTGCTTACGAAGACAAGGTGCATTCTTGTCAGAATGGTGTTCAGTGACTATCCTGACACTGAGGACCACAAAGACCAAAGAAATCATATTTGACTTCAGGGGGAAACATGACGCAGGCCTGACCCCACTCTGCATAAATGGGGTTTGTGTGGACCACTCCTGGTCAGCTAACACTACAGCAACTGTCAAGATAGCAAGGCAGAGATTCCACTTTCTGAGGGTCCTCAGAATGAACAACATGGAGAGAAAGCTGCTGGTGATCCTCTACAGATCCACCACTGAGAGAATGTTCTGCTGCGGACACAAAGGCACTGCAGAGGGTGGTGAACATGACAAAGAAAATCACCGGCTGCCCACTGCCTTCTCTGGAGGGCATTGCCATATCACAATAGCTTAGCAGAGCTGCCAACATCATTAAGGACTCTACACACCCCAGTCACCACATCTTTGAACCTCTGGCAGGGGCTATACATTGGCCAAAACAAGCATTTATGGACAGTTTCTTTGCTGGGCCATATCCACACTAAACACTAGAACACACTGAACATTCAGCTATCAAATCATCCTGATTCATGCTGCTAAAACTATGATGGATTGTTGCCCTTTTTAGGGTTGTTCCTGCCTTGCAGAGTATGTCGCTGGCTAGGCGCTGGCTCTCCTCACGACCCTGTCCAAGATTAAGCGGATAAGAAAGTGAATGAGTGCTGCTAAAACCTGCACTTTATTTACATCATATGCAATCTCATTATTCATTTTTTTGTTGTCTTATTTATATTTATCATACTGTTTATTGGATGTCATCTGTTTTATTATTGAATGTCTTTGTCTTATTGGGTGCTTTTATTGCACCAAGTGGAGTGGCTCTCTCAAATTTCATTGTATGCATAAGCGTACATTTGAGCAAACACAGAGTAAAATGCAGTGTTAATACTTACTGTGTTAATATCTTCCATAGGCCAAAGATACAACATGACATGACAGATACTCCTCATACTCCACCACCTGTCTCGAGGAGATAAAGTTGTGGATGAAACACAACTATCTCCAGTGAAACAATGCCAAAACCAAAGCAATCTTAGTGTGCAACCTGCATTACATTTAGTCATCCTCCATAACTAGCATTAAACTCTGTGGTCACAATATCCCCCTCTCCTCATCGGTCACCAATCTTGGTGTAAGACTTGACCATCAACTCACCTTTGAAGTCCATATCAAACACATCTGCAATATCTCCTTTCACCAACTCAAAAATAATTGCGAAAATTCACCACTCTCACCTTATCTAATGAGAGTGCAAAAATATAAACACATTACAACCATTCTCCATTCTCTTCATTCGTTTCCTGTCTCTGCTAGGATTGAATTCAGTTTCCCTCCCTACTTGAAAGAATGACTCACTCACTAACATCATCAAGATCCCTACACTCTATGAATTGAAATCACCTTCTCCCCCTTAGAACTAAGCTCAGCACTATGGGTGTCTGGACCTTCTGTTCTGCCGCCTCTCGTCTATGGAATGTCCTCCCTGACCATCTGAGGGCACCACAGATGATTGAGAGTTTTAAAAAAGGACTCAAGACTCTTCTTTTTAGCAGAATTTATGACTCTTAATTAATCTGTCAAGTGTTGCTATTTTTATGTTGTGATGTTTTTGACTGCTTTTATAGTGATGCTTTTTACCTTGTAGCTCTTTTGAGATTTGTTTTAAATGTAAGGTGTGTAATAAGAACCAGGAAGTGAATTAAAAGTAATAATAATTAAGATGCATTCATTACTCATTTTTTAGTGCATAAACAATCTACCAATGATCATACATTGTTGCTTGTTTTCCCGATGTTTACAGAAAGGCTTCATTATCAGACTTCTAATAAATTAGTTTTAAGTTTGTCAATGCAACCTCAGCACAGCTTGGGTTTGGCAATAGAAAATCAATTAACAGTGGGGAAGTAATTTCTATAAACAGATTAATTGACGCAACTGTACTAAAATGCACTGATTTATATGTTTATGCTGGATAAAACAGATTGAGAAAAAGCATTTTAGTCTATATCATGACAGGGCTAACTTACACTGCACAAAGATAACGTGTTTGGAGTATTCAGCTGTTACCCATTGTAATTAAATAATTAAAGCTTTCACTATCACTATATAAAATCCTACTATGAAATGAAATAAAAAGCTCATAGTGAAGCAAACTGGTTTTGTACAGCTTTCCATACAATAATTGGTACATTATTGAGGTCAGTAGGACAGTACTATTCCTACAAACACATCTTAAGATGTACAACAGTCAGAGGTTGTTGTCACTTCGTCATTTCGTTTCAGAATTCTCTATTGGGGACAGGTCAGGACTGCAGGCAGGTCTGTCCAGTAACTGTACCCTCTTCATTCCATTGTAATGTGTGCAGGAAGTGGTCTGGCATTGTCTTGTTGAAAAATGCATGGATGACCCTGGAAAAGATGTCGTCTCAAATTCTCAATGTACTTTTCTGCATTAATTTCTGCTGCCATCACAGAAGGGTAAGCAACCTTTGCGAAGGGCACTGACAAAATCCCATACCATGACAGACCGTGGCTGGATGGTCCTTATCATCTTTGGTCTGGAGCACACAGCGTCCACATTGAGTGGCATTTGTGATGTAATTCCATATTGTAGTGCTTGACAAAAGTTTCCATAGTAATCCCCTGCCCATGTGGTTATATTAGCTATAGATTGGTTCTTGATGAAGGGAAAACAAATGTAAGAAACACTGATTTTTTTGTTTGTTTTGTTTTCATTTTCCATAACATCTCTTTCCATAACTTTTTCTGATTTGGGGATGTAGCAAACTTTGTCACTGCAGTATTTTATCAGTGCACTATTAATTTGAGCCTTTTCCTACTGCTAAGAAAACAAGGTAAACTCTAGACCTGTAATAGTATAATTATAATTGCATAAATACCCCATGTTGGCGGATTTTGGTGTAGATGTTAGCATCAATGATAATTGGAGTGAAAAACTGATTTTTATGAACCAGACCAAGATGTGTTTGTGTTGGAGATTTGACTGAAGTCATAAAATATTTTTTAAGAGAAATCCAGGAACTTTAATTGACCACAAGATGAGCTGATATGCTGCAACCTCAGACAACTTACAAAGGATCAAACAATGCACAGAAAATATAGAGAATCTTGCCATAGGAATAGAGGATCTGGACCTTCTCAAACAATGATGCTGGACCCTGTCACAAAATAATCAGATGATCTAGAGTTCTCAAATAAAAACAAGGAGTAGTTTCTCAAACAAGGAACAGAACTGTAGGGCCTCTCACAAAGAGAATCAGACTAGCTACTCAAAAAAGAACCAGAAATGCTGGAGCAACTCACAAGAGAATCAGGTAAGCTACTCAAAAATGGACCAGAGATGCTGGCGCCTCTCACAGGAGAATCAGATGAGCTAAACCTTCTCACACAAGGAATGGAGATGCTGAAACCTCTTTACAAAGAGATTCAGATGAGCTAGTATTTCTCAAACACACAGAGCAGAGATACTGGGAAGTGGCCTCTCAAGCTACAGCTTCTGAAATAATGAGCAGATATATGCTGCATATGCATCTCACAAAAGAAGCTTTATCCTCTCGCAAGAAACAGAAGAGCTACAAAACTTTCACACAAGACAAGCAAAGGAACATGACGATCAGATGCTTTGGAGTCCTTTCCAAAGACAACCAAACGAGTCTTCTTGTAGGAAGGCTAGAATGTGTCACAAGAAGTGTAGAGGTGCTTAGAGGCATTGTCATCTTTCACATTTACACATTTTTGCATTGCAAATATTGCATGGATATTTGCATGTCCTCTCGTGTCCGTATGGGGTTTACTCCGGATATTCCCAGTTTCCTTCCACAGTTCCAAAGAGTAGGTTAACTGGTGTCCTCTCTAAGTGCTCCTAGTGTATTGAGTGTGTGAGTGTATTATATGCCCTAAAATTGATAAGCGCCCTGTCTAGGATTGATCCTGCTTTGTGCCCTTTCTGGTCGGCCCCTCAGGCCCGCCAAAGAGGGTTGTTGATGCTCCTTCAGGCTGGACAAAAGGTTTGTTGAAGATGTATCATGGACGCGAGAACAGAAGGAGATTTCCTGAGGAACCTCAGAAAAGAGTTGTTTGATGCTCGTCAGGGCTTTAAAAGTTTACCAAAACCCTTTCTAAAGAGTTTTGGACTCCACCATCCACAGTCCAGACAGATTGTGTACAGATGGAGAAATTGGAAATTGAAGACCATTGTTACGCTCCCCCAGGAGTGGTCGACCAACAAAGATCAACTTCACAGAGCAAGGAGTGTAATAGTTGCTAAGGTCACAAAGCACCTCAGGGTAACTTCTAAGCAAGCTGAAGGCCTCTCTCACATTGGCTAATATTAATGATCATGAGACCACACCACAGAAGAACTCCCCTCTGAACAACAATGGTGTGCATGGCAGGATTGCAAGGAGAAAGCCACTGCTTTCCAAAACCAACACTGCTGCTCGTCTGCAGTTTGCTAAAGATCACGTGGACCAGCCAAAAGGCTATTGGAAGAATATTTTGTGACAGATGAGACCAAAAATAGAACTTTTTTGGTTTAAAGAAAAAGCATGATGTTTTGGAGAAAGGAAAACTACTGCATTCCAGCATAAGAACTTATGCCCATCCCATCTCCCTGTTGGTTTTAGTGTCATGGTTGGGCCTGGACGGCTTGCCCATCATTGATGGAACAATGAATTCTGAAATTATATCAGAGAATTCTAAAGGAAAATGTCAGGACAATCTGTCCATGAACTGAATCTCAAGAGAAAGGTGGGTCATGCAGCAAGACAAGTGACCCTAAGCACACAAGTCGTTTCTAACCAAAGAATGGTTAAAGAAGAATAAAGTTAAAGTTTTGGAATGGCCAAGTCAAAGTCCCTGACCTTAATCCAATCGAAATGTTGTGGAAGGACCTGAAGCGAGCAGTTAATGTGAGGAAACCCACCAACATCGGGGATACTGAAAGCAAAGGTTCTGAAAGTCAAAGTTTCACATACTTTTTGCCACTCACTACTACTATTGGATCACTTGTCCTCAATAAATAAATGAACAATATTTTTTTGACACATTTGTTTAACTGGGTTTCTCTTTATCTATTCTTTAGGACTTGTGTGAAAATCTGAATGATGTTTTAGGTGATATTTTATTAGAAAATTCTATCTAAGAAGGGTTCACAAACTTTCAAGCAACCACTGTAAGAAAGTGAATGAATTAATGAATGACTCTATACTACGCCTGATTTCTATAAAACTCATCCATGAGAACATATCATTTCACCCAACTTTCAAATGATATTCTCATGAAATCTCTAACTCTGTTGAGATTGTTTTTTTTTTTTTATTTAAATGTCACCAACATCATCATCTACTAGTTCTGCCTCTTTCATCCATACATACTGGGTCATTTTACAATGTTCATGTGTAGCTGTTATAAAATTAGTCTCGCAATCCAGTAATGGGGTCTTCATGACGATTATACCGATTGAGATTGTAGGGAGATTTAATGATATTTTGCACATAGGAAGATTTTAGCCTGATATTACCAATTCCTGTGCCATTTAGCATGATGCATACAGAAAATGTGCTCAGGATTGTAGCAGGTGTCCCCCAAAAATGGTCCAGATGGAGAGTCCGATGTACAAAGGTCTCAGATGTTCCACATCCCTTGTTTATAATTGCACTCATAATTTCAGTGTTAGTGTGTTGTGTCCATGCTGTGCTCCATTAATTTTACCCACTGAGTCCTGCAGTGCAAATGTACCTCAGCTCTTTTTGATTAGATCTGTATTATTCAGTGATCTTGGTTGACCTGATTAGATGCCAAATCATTTACCATCTCTGTTAGATGTTAGATAGTCTGTGTTCACTAGATGGTGTTTATAATTATGTTTTCTTATTGAATAATGATAAATCCAAATGTAAAAATTATAGGATTACATTAATTCTAGTTACATCTGTAGAAAAAAAGTAATTAAGAGCTAACCAATCCTGGAGATGTATACTGCAATCTTTGTTTCCAAATCGTCCTTAAAGTTTAACCAAAGTTATAAGACTGAGAGGCTGCATACATGATAGTACTGGCAGAAAACTATTTAGATGACAAACACGATCATGAGTTAATGCTAACATTTCGTTTGAGCTTGAAAGAAAGCTTTAGATAAAGAAATACCTTGAGAAGGTGGCTTCTTGCATACTAACATCAGTTACTACAGTTACACCACAGTGGTAGCATTTTTTTAATGACATGATAATCAAGAGTCCATCAAATTCTGAGTTATGCATTTCAGAGATATGATTCACATTTAAAAAGGAAGTAGGGTGGCACAAATGGTTAGTGCTGTTTCCTCACAGTTCCAGATATCACCGGTTTGAATTCTTTCTATTTGAAGACAAGTGTTCAGTCAACTGCACTGGGTTGCATTGATTTAGCATACGTTTGTTCTTAAGTTTGTGTGTAAAGTCTTTACTAAGTCTTTAGTTACCAATAGTTAGTTTTCCATATGCACATTCTATGAGCAAGGTAAACATTGTCACTTTTACATGATGACAACACACATATAACCAGTCAACCAGCACGCTGCTTATAAACACAGATGGTAACTGTTACAGATTTCTTACATTCTATGGAAAAAAAAATATTTTAAAAAACATATACTGAGCCAAAATATATGTATCCCTGTATTTTCAAAACTGAATTAAATCAAATTGAATACTCATGGGTATGTGTGTGTTTATTTGTCTTGATGTTCCCTCATGATGATGGTTTCTGTATAACGGTGCCAGTAGCAGCAGCAGCAGTCGAGAAAGTGGACACAAAATTGTCACAGCATTAACAGTATGTCTTAATGGCTAATAAATTAGTTTGTTATATTATGAGAGGTTTTATTTATACAAATATGTCCTAGAATAGCTTTGTGTCATCAGAAATAAGGTTGGGTTGAAAATCAAACCACCACAAACAGGTGTCTGAAAATGTAACTTTAGTTTTTAATTCCTAAATATATGCACTTTGTGTCTTGTATATATTCCCATTTATGTCTGCTATAATACTGTATTATGCCTTTTGCCTATTACTTTATATTAAAAACAGTTTAACGACCCAGTGGCAAAATAATTCAGTGTGATACACACTTACAAATCAGTCTTTTTAATGCTGACTGGTGCTCCAAATCGGTAGAAAGTAGATCAGTTATGAGAATAATTTGATCTTGCCTGAACTGAAGTCCAGTACAGATATCCACATCATCATATTTATCTAAAGATAAAAATTACTTGTGTGTTTTGCAAGTTCTGGTTGGATTGTGTTCTTGGGTTATTGCTTACTTGTACTAACATGAGGTTTTGTCTACTAGGACAAACCCGTCTGCAAAATGCTGTAAATATAAAGTATGTAGTATGTAGTCTCATAACACCAGCGAAAGTGATTCCTGTCATCAGGCTCCAAGTGTTCCAAGAGAGCCATGTTTTGGTTGCTGTCAATTTTGTTACACCATACACCTGCTTAAAAGTAGGTGGAAAAGTGTAGTAGCTACTTGCTCATACTTACATACCAGTTTGTGTGGTGCAACTAATTTTGATTTAGTAATGTGCAAACCTGAACTTAGTAAACACTTGAGTTACAACTAGTGTACATTTAAACTTATAGCATAGCATAGCTGGTTTTTGAAGACGAACACTTCTCTTGACTTGTAAAGGATTTGTATGAACAAATGAAATGCCACCTGTAGTTTCTAATATGACCACTGGTTGATGGCTGCTTATCCCAGGTAGTAACATATGTTCAGTTCAGCAAACATCCGCTTCTCCTGGTTGTGTTGTATTAACATATGCTCCAGCAATATACTTAGGTTATAAATGCATGAACCAGTTTCTCAGCAACTATACAAAATAGTATACTTCTATGTTTAATCATATTGCATCAAAGGAGAGGTCTGAAAAAAGTGTGATGCCTAAGTGTTTTTACAGGTGAACTGGGTCATCAAAGTTTAGCATAGACATAGACAACCTGTCTGTTCCAGTTTTGGGTACAGCTAATAATACCTGTTTTTATAGCTAAGAAATGAAAATGTAATAATGTCCAATTTGTGATGTCCTTTATACTATCCTCAGTCTTACTTATTGTAAGGACGACTGTGGGACACCATACTTCACTTTTGTGAGCTTGAAGCATAGATTACATAAACAAACTGGCATTGGTCTGTCAAGTAGGATCTAAACCAAGAACGTGCCAGTCCTTTAACACCTACAATATGTTCTAACCTGTTCAGAAAAATACCATGACCTATATTGTCCACTACCCTAATTAATGCTTTTTCAGGACTACAATGGGGCTAAATCTTGTATGAAATGTTTCATAAACACCATAATAGTCTAAGTATCTACACAGCAATCTAGCAAACACTGATGACTTAGACAAGCTGACCAGTAAAGACAGTTAAGTATTAGTAATAAGGGTAACATATTCTAGTCTTAATTTACAGCTAATTAAACATATGTCTACACTAATCCTGCATGTTGAAGGTTTTATGCTGAATATCTTATCATTAAAAGAATTCATGAAATCATTGCTGTTACAATCAGGAGACACTTTTGGTAATGTTTCCAGTTAGTCTGGAGACTGTATTAAAAATAAATCTGGGGTTATTATTTTATATTAATTAATGAGAGAGAATATGCAGCTTTATGCTAAGAGATAGTAAACAGAAATTAAATAATTTTGAAGGAAAACAACAAGGTAATCTATATTGATACCAAATGTTAATATTAAATCCAAGATATAATTACAGCGGTGGCTTGGTCCAATGACATTCTGAGTGATACCTTCAGATTCTAAAACTGACTCAAATCCAATTTTAAGCAGATCTTGCTCATTTTCAGCAAATACTAAAATCACCTACAAATAAATCCTTCTAAATCTGTGGAAAGCAGGTATTAAGCAGGAAAAAAAAAACTCTGAATAAGGACCCAGAGGACAGTAAGTACTGATAATCTGAAAAAAGTATGATTTATTTTTTCCTTACATGGTGATGAATCAGCCACATTAAAAACCTGTATTTTAAACCAATTAGCCTTGTAATGAGATTTAACAGTAATACTAAGACTTTGTCAAAAATTGTGGCTAGACCTCCCCATGACCATTAAAATTAGGGTTTTGAAAATACCTTTTTCCAATAGGGGAGGATTCCTTTAATGCTAAATTTTTATTCACTCTCGGTCCAGGATTCAGTAAGACAAAGTGCACATAACCAATTATCAGCAATAATTTCATTTCCAATAAAAAAATTGTTTGATGTTAAGCGATCTTAGTTTTTACACTATCAGTGTTTACACTAATGAGGTTATTAAAACAAACGTTTTCAGTGTGTTTATGTTTACGAATAATGCAAGTAGTAAACACAGTCTGTATAGTGTGAGTTCATGGTGATGCCACCTGAATCTGGCACTGGGTAGTAAGCCCCTAACTAACAATGCCATATGACTACATGATATGTTACAGGAAATAAGAGCAGCACTGTCCTGAGTGGGATGGACACCATCCCATCAAGCCAGACTTACCCTCAAAGGTTGACTGTGCTCCTTCTGTTGTGTGTTCAAACCGCATGATCTGGGGTGACTTTTTAGCTCCTACTTTAAGACAGGGTCTTTTCTCAGCACATAAGAACCCAGAGTGATGCAAGTATGTGATGATAGGTAAGCACCTGTGTGAAGCTTAACCACCATGGAACAAATTTAGTTCTCCAGGGATCTCCATGGGGTGTAATTCCTCCCAAATTAGTCCCTAGAACTGTTTGGTGCAAAACCAGCTTATGTCACCAAATCATTACCCACTTGCCCTGCTATGGGGGTGCTGCCAGAGTGAGGGGCTTCACCATCTATGCCTTTGTCATCCAGATGACCTACAAATTAAAGTTATGTCTCTAGCCCTCTCTAATGTCTGGATGTGCACATCTAAATCTTCAGTCTTCCATGTCAGACTAACAACAAGTCTACACCTATTACAGAAAAAATAACACTAATGATGAAGGAAGCACAGCTAAACATGCCACACTGTGAATGGATGAAAATAACTTAGCTTCTGTTGTTGCAGTGGAATGCTGCTTGAAACTTTTCAGATGATTCAGCTGGTAGTCCAAAAGACTACTTAATTATTTTATACTGTATTACCAATCAAATAGAGAATAGGAAGTCACAGTAAAAAAGAAAAGTGGAAAAGGTTGTAAAAATACTGCCCAGCAAAGCCATTCTGGAATATATATCATCTCTGCAAACCCACTGACAATGCTGACAGTCCAGAAGACTTTTTAATTGTCTTAAATTACCAATTATCAGCATAAACAGAACCACCAGTAATAAAAGGGAAAAAAGGTTAACAGAACATGAAATAATAATCCCATAAAAAGTGAACAATGTGGTGACTCAGAGCAAAACCCTCCATTTGCAAGCAGACAGAGATTATCTGGTGTTAAGTGACCAAATGTGAAATTTAATACAATGGCATCCCCACATATTTACAAATTGCAACATGGCTTATGTAAGAATAGTATGATGGCAATTCATCTTGGGGACTATAAGCTTTTAACACGGTGTTAAAACCATCTTGAAACTAAGAGTAATATCATACTCAGCCATTCCTTCAGCCCACACAGACTTGTTTTCTACATAAAGCATTTCAAGCATATTCAAGTCTCTGTGAATGAGACATCTTGTTAGACTGACTTAAAGACAAGAGCCATGTGACATGTGGAGTTTCATGTCTATTTTCATGATGAATGCACTTTTAGTGACACATAACTGCTTCTAAAAGGCAATCAAAGTGAATCAGAGATGCTGTGGGCAATCAGTGCACTCAGACAAGCACCTGCTGCTGCCCACCACTCTGACTGCAATTAAATAACATCCCATCAGCCTCAGTCATCTCGTCACCTGGGGGCGGAATCTCAATAGTTCATGAAGGTTACTAACATCAGAAAAGTTATGACTGTCTTAACTTTAAACACCTCTGACTGGCTAGACCATCCCCATGAGGTATTTTCTAAAAGATAAAATGTTGCAAGAGCATAGGTGATAAACAGAAGCTGGGGAGACAAAATACCAAAAACAAACCTTCAGCCATTTTTTCATCCAATTTGGTCTGCCCATTTCCCCAGTCTCACAACATTCCCCCATCGTATGCACAACACCTCACCCCAGAGAATGTCTCAATACAACTTGTAGCTGCCGACCATTTCTTTTTGCCTTTGGGAAGCAGTTTTCTACTGTGAGTCCACATGGAGAAATGGACTACACTTGCTAAATCTATACTGCACCATCTTTACTGCTCTCTCTTGGCTGGTGGGGCCTTTACTGCCACGGCACAGAGATGACAGCCAGTTGTGTATGTGCAAAACCTGGCCAGGTCAGAGAGACTAGTTTTAAAATGAAAATGATTAAAATTTATTATTGTTTCTATTATTATTAGTATTGTTCCAGCTTTTATTAAACCACGTTTCAGTTTTTTGTATTTTCTACTTGAACCAATTTCTAATTATAAAACACAGTATGATTTTTTACAGAATTATAGATAACCCATGTTATAGCTGTCCTTGAACGAAGTAGATCTATGTTACTGCTTTCCTCAAACTTCTACAAACTGCTTTGAAGACTTCATCATTTCCACTCCACACTAGTTACCACAAAGTGCATCATTATCCATATGAATGTTCAAATTTAAAGCTACTCTTTGAATTTGCTGTGAGTGCAGCTTTCTAGTCAATGAGCAGTTGGAACATGCAAAGTTATTATATATAATTATTTTAAACTTGTATGTGATCAGAGAATTTTATGGTTTAGCTTAGCTATTGTTTAGCTATTGTGTGATGCTTTGGCCCACAACAAACTGTTTCATGACTTCATGATTTCCATGTCACACAAATTAGCTCAAAGCGCATTATTATTCAGATGAACGTATTTCTATTAAATGATTTATTTCTCTTATATTTTGTATAATATTAAACTAATTAACCAAGACATTTTCATAATTGTATAACATCCTACCACATGGGTCAATTATTCACAAGCTGACTATTGGTTTCTAGAAGATGAAATCTTCGAAGTGTGCCAGATAAAAAAAAAAAAAAATGTCAACAGGAAATAAATGTTATCTATGGGGAGACCACTACAGATAAAAAATAAAACATGGAATAACCATTTACTTTCCTTCAAACATATAGCAGAATATTCTTTAGATTGCGCTGGAATTGTTTTTCTCGTGTTGATTTTCTGCAGTGATTTATTCATATGTCATGCAATGCATAACTGTTTATTTGAAGAAACTGATGAAAGTAGAGAATATTTATTTAAAAAATGTTAAATCAGTTTTTATTTGTAATGGTGTAAATATGCTGCTGTAATTACTATGCACAACTTAAATTTAACTAATGTTTTAATATAGTGGACTAGAGGGGTTTTTTTTGTTCTGCTGAAAGCTTCCCATTACACTGAAATATGAACAAATGTACAAAGCTGACAGGCCAGAATGAATTAGTCTTCAGAGGCCAAAGCAACATTTCCCCCTTTGCTTATTATTCTGCTTTTGTTATTACCTTACATTAAACTGATTTTTTCTTACCTACCAGCTCTGTTATATTTCTCAATGTTGTGATTATTGCTTCTTTGTTGTGGTTATTGCCTCTCTCATGTGGGCAATCTTTCATACAAGACGCAAGTTAGTAGCAGAACACCCAAACCCCAGGAGCTTTTCTTAGCATTTGCTATGATTAACTATCAGAGTTATGGCTGTTTGGAGATCACAGTCTCCTGCAGGACACGGTAGAATGGCATTACTGTCAGCTTTATTAACAGCTATAAAGTTTCTGCTCTAGTCTGCAGAGGCTCTGATCCTGCTGAGTAAACAAAATGAATGCATCAATGAATCCCTTATGGAACACAGTGTATGACAATCAGGATATTTTTTTTTTTTTACATGTGTGTATATATATATATAGATAGATAGATAGATAGATAGATAGATATATACTGCTCAAAAAAAATAAAGGGAACACTTAAACAACACAATATAATTCCAAGTGTTCCCTTTATTTTTTTGAGCAGTGTATATACATATATATATATATATATATATATATATGTGTGTGTGTGTGTGTATGTATGTATGTATATGTATGTGTGTGCCGACTTAGAGAGAGGTCTGTAATTTTCATCATAGGTACTTCAACTATGAGAGACAAAGTGAGAAAAAAGAATCCAGGAAATCACATTGTAGGATTTTTAAAGAATTTAATTGTAAATTATGGTGACCAAATACTTACTTATTTTCCAATAACAAAAGTTCAACTCCATACTTTGTAACACTTTGTAACTTTGTAACAGTTAACCTAGTCTTTGGACTGTGGAATTAAAGTGAAGTATCTGGAGTAAACACCTGCGGACACGGGAGGACATGCAATATCCATCTACACTTCTTGTGGCACATTTAGTCTTTGTGTCACACCTAGTATTTAGTCAGCCACTGATTGTGCAATTCAATACTTAACATAACCTTTGTTGGCAATGACAGAGGTCAAACATTTCCTGTAAGTCTTCACCAGGTTTGCACACTGTAGCTGGTATTTTGGCCCATTCCTCCATGCAGATCTCCTCTAGAGTAGTGATGTTTTGGGACTGTCGCTGGGCAACACGGACTTTCAACTCCCTCCACATATTTTCTATGGGGTTGAGGTCTGTAGACTGGCTAGGTTACTCCAGGACCTTGAAATGCTTTTTGCGGAGTTGTTCCTTTGTTGTCCAAGCAGTGTTTGGGATCACTGTCATGCTGGAAGATCCAGCCACGTTCCATCTTCAATGCTCTCACTGATGGAAGGAGGTTTTGACTTAAAATCTCATGATACATGGCCCTCTTCCCTTAAGTTCATTCTTCCCTTAACTCGGATCAGTCGTCCTGTCCCCTTTGCAGAAAAAACACTCCAAAGCATGAAGTTTCCACCCCCATGCTTCATGGTAAATATAGGTTGAACTTTTGTTATTGACCAAATACTTATTTTCCACCATAATGTACAATTAAATTC
>JAJAGP010005544.1:0-32007 GCA_025084515.1 Ancistrus triradiatus
TTTCTTTGTTCCCATTTTTGATCATTTTCTATGTTCTTTTAATTATGTAACAAAAATGATTTTAATCACTCGAACAAAGCACTGAAGTAATTAATTTTAATAATCCAATAATAAATTGGTTTAAAAATTTATTTCTGCTTCCCTATGGCAAAGAGTTCATTTTCTTTTGCTTGCTCAAATGATTTATATCATTAACAAAATATTCTCACATCCTGCAATAACTAAACATTGATCTGCAGTGTTAAGTTAAGGGGTTAACTTAACATAGCATAACTATGGTTGATCACTGTCTCTAGCCACACCCAGGCCTAATTATTGTCACACCTGTTCTCAATCAGGACATCACTTAAATAGCACCTGCCTGACAAAGTGAAGTACACCAAAAGATGCTTAAAAGCTACACATCATGCCGAGATCCAAAGAAATTCAGGGACAATTGAGAAAAAAAATAATTGCAATCTATCAGTCTAGGCAGGGTTATAAAGCCATTTCTAAAGCTTTTGGACTCCAGTGAGCCACAGTGAGAGCCATTAGCCACAAATGACAAAGACATGGAACAGTGGTGAACCTTCCCCGGCTCACCAAAATTACCCCAAGAGCGCAGAGACGACACATCCAAGAGGTCACAAAAAAACCCCACAACAACATCCAAAGAACTGCAGGCCTCACTTGTCTCAGTTAAGGTCAGTGTTCATGCCTTCACCATAAGAAAGAGACTGGGCAAAAATGGCCTGCATGGCAGAGTTTCAAGACGAAAACCACTGCTGAGCAAAAAGAACATTAAAGCTCGTCTTAGTTTTTCCAGAACACATCTTGATGATCCCCAAGACTTTTGAGAAAACATTCTGTGGACAGACGAGACAAAAGTTGAACTCTTTGGAAGGAGTGTCCCCCATTACATCTGGCATAAAAGTAACACAGCAGTTCAGAAAAAAAACATTATAGCAACAGTAAAATATGGTGGTGGTAGTGTGATGGTCTGGGGCTGTTTTGCTGCTTCAGGACCTGGAAGACTTGCTGTGATAAATGGAACTATGAATTCTGCTGTCTACTAAAAAATCCTGAAGGAGAATGTCGGGCCATCTGTTCAGGACCTCAAGCTGAAACGAACTTGGGTTCTGCAGCAGGACAATGATCCAAAACACACCAGCAAGTCCACCTCTGAATGGCTGAAGGAAAACAAAATGAAGACTTTGGAGTGGCCTAGTCAAAGTCCTGACCTGAATCCTATTTAGACGCTGTTACATGACCTTAAAAAGTCCATTAATTCTCGAAAACCCTCCAGTGTGGCTGAATTATAACAATTCTGCAAATATGAGTGGGTCAAAATTCCTCCACAACACTGTAAAAGACTCATTGCAAGTTATCACAAACGCTTGGTTGCAGTTGGTGCTAAGGCTGGCTCAACCAGTTATTAGGTTTAGGGGCAATCACTTTTTCACACAGGACCATGTAGGTCTGGATTTTTTTCTCCCTTAATAATAAACACCTTAATTTAAAAACTGTGCTTTGTCTTTACTTGTGTTGTCTTTGACTAATATTTAAATTGGTTTGATGTTCCAAAACTCTTAAGTGTGACAAACATGCCAAAAAAAGGAAATCAGGAAGGTTTATATACACTGTATATACTAGACAGTCTGCAGTTTGCAGTTTACATCCTGCTCATTCTTTATTTAAGTTTTAGTGGTCACTGCACTTTGTAGTTATACAATCTTTGGTGATCCTGTGAGGGACCTGACCATTAGAGAGCAGAATAAAGCAGAATAACAAAGTATTTAGAGTCCTGACCAGTAGTGAACAGAGTAAACAGAGTATGGAGGGAAACAGATAGACTACAGTCTGTAACTGTAGAATTACAAAGTGCAGTGACCACTAAGCTAAAAAAGAAGCTGCAGAATATAAACTGAAACATATAGAATGCCTAAGACGTTTGCACAGTACTGTATATTTATGTCTTACCCCACTAAAGGTTAGATATACCATTGTTTTATCAATGGTATAATGACAATATATACTTATTTCATAGTCTCTTTATTAGAATACAACCAAAATACAGGAAATTTGTATGTAGTATTAAAAAAACTTTAAAAAAAAGTTTTCTTCAGTCCAGGTGAATCTGGGTGTGGTTACCAGGAGAACACTTCCTACTTGAATGTTTAGTGCCAACTGTGAAGTTTGGTGGAAAAAAGTGTTTTGTGTTGTTGTTGTCTGAGCCTTTTAGCAACAGCATAAAATCTAGATCACTGTGTGCCTGCACTGTAGACAATAGTTTGAAGTAGGTCTGTTATGGAATGATAGTGCTATGGATAATGTAAATTATTTCCCTGACCTGCACAGAGCTTTGATATCATTCCTCACGTAGTTTAGATTAATTTAAAACCTAATTGTGAGCAGGCCTCAATAAATATCAATGACAGACTTGAATGACAGAGTCAAAGGGAATCCTCACAGTCATGTTCAGAAAAGTAGTGGAAAGAACTTTTTGCAGGATTTTTTCATATCATTAAATAGTCAACAGGCATATGTTGATGGGAGGTTTGAATGTTTGCATGCTCTAGTTTAGGAGGCTTAAATCCTTTATTGTAAGAAACATACCCTGGACATGTCGTCTGAAACACACTCTCATTATCAAGCTCAAGTCCGTTTCCAGTTATGTTAGACACAAACAACCAAAGACACACACACACACACACACACAGACAGAAATATGGTATGCTGACTCTGTTCTGTGTGAAGTCATGTCCTCTGTTTGCTGATACACCTTTCCACACACCTGACACCTCCACCTAACACATACGCTTGGTGGCTATCCTCTCACTGTGCCAGGGAGGACACGGACTTGGCCCTTAGCTCAGGCCATCTGCTCTCTCAATTCCCTGCTCCCCCCCTTCTCCTTTCTTTCCCACATGCCCTCTCTGTTTCTTGTTCTGTCTTTCACTCATTCCATCTCTTTCTTGCTCTTTTCAGGATCAGCCAGGCACCCACACAAAGACGAGCCCTGTCTAAAGCCTGGAAAAGATAGAAATACCTCTCTGAGATTTGTCAACCCAAGTCCTGAGCTCTTAAAGAGATGGACGAGCTTCCACAGTCCTCCATATCAGCCTTATCCTTATATCCTCTTCCTCCTCCTGTCTAACACCCACAATAATGGAGAGGAAATGGGCTAATCAGGCAGTGTGAGTCACAAATCCATAGAGACTGATGTCTACTCTGACCCATCTTCCGTCCTTTATCCACCCTCTGCCTGTGAACAGCCCGGTGAGACCTAAGGATGGAGAGCTTGATTGAATATATGTCTGCTGGTAGAGATTTGGTGCTACCATTCATTCCACAAAAGAGCGAGATCATTCAGGCTGTGCTGTAAACTGAAGCAATGCTGCTTATCTCAGATTGACTGGGCAGAAATGTTTTAACAATTTATGTATGAGAGAGATGGTGAAGCAGGGAGCAAGGCTTAGTTTTCATTATCGCAGTGCAGACTTCAAGGAACTTTTATCGTGTGAATTTAATTCAGTTAAACTCTCACAGAGTTTAAAGAGTAACACGAATAACCTTTTCTACTGTGGTGGGTTTGCTGTCACTAAACTTGTCTACAGAAGTTATCTACAAAAACGTCTGGGGAAATAAGTGAGGATACTATCTTCAGTAATCTTCGGTGATATAGTGAAAGTCTCTTTCAGCACAAAGTTAAAGAAGTTTAGCCTTTTGTCAGAGCTGGGGCACTCTGTATGAAAATACAGTAACAGAGTGCATCTCCGGTTGTGTAACGCTGACCAAGTCTAAAGTATTTTACAACTTTCAATGTCATAAGATGAAAACCCAGCCCCCATCCATAAATGGGCCTGCAAGGTAGGAACAACCCCACCACCTGCACCATGATCTATATATGTAACCAAAAACCCTCACCATGCCAGAGGCTGTATTTGGACCAGTGCTTTACCTGAGCTAAACTGGTCCCCAGGTTTGGGTCACAAGATAGACTGAGAGGATCCGGTGCCTGAGAGACTTTGCAATGTGAGAATAGGGGCCTTTTGCTGCTTGACAAAGACCCAGTAATTGAGGGCACAGAGAAGCGACACCTATGGACCCATGGAGAACAGGGGGAACACAAACCAGGGTCCCACCTTGCCGGGGGACAACTGAGTTCAGTAAATTTTAAATCATTAACGATTCAATAAGGAAGAAAAAAACCACAATCATCTTGTTGGAGAGGCAAAATATTTTTTAATACGTTTTTCCCCTAAATATGTGTTAAAATGTAAAGAAACATATGGACATTTGTTCCCTACTAATGTTCTGTTAAATACTTTTCATTTTGGAAATCAGAAAATCATGTAATTTGACCATTTATCCTGACATAAAACACTATGGCTATATCCCAAACCCCTACTGGGACCACACACTATTCAGTTTCATATTGTTTCAGTCTTCTTTATAGGTACCTGATTGTGTCCCTATGGCAAACTACTTCTTATTTTTGACTGAAGACATTTTTGATTGTTGAACTCAAACTAGGTTTCAATATAGAAGCCCCTTGTTTCACATTTACACCTGTGTCCTGAAGACATTTATTGAAAATAGCAGCTGATAAATATGGAGAGAAAGATAAAGGATTGAGTTTTAAACAAGCCTACTGTGACTTTCTGCCTCAATCACAGTTCAGCACCACAGTGTTCAAGAGAGTGGAAACCTGAAGTAAACAGTCTTGTCATATGCATGTTCTTTTAATAAAGCCACAGCACCACTGAACTTTGCTGAAGTGTAGAACTGCTGAGTTTTATTTTAGTAACAAAGTCTTAAAGTTGACATCTGCGGTACAAGTAAAACCTGTCAGCACAACAGCACTAACTAACATTTAAGCATTCTAATGCATTGTTTTGTGTGCATCTATATAGATATAAATATCCTGCATGTATTTCTCATTTTGTTCAGTTTAGAGACTTAAATCCCACCTGAATAAAATTTTCTGGTATGGTGACTAAACAGTAAGTGCTGTTACAAGAATGCCAGCATCCTTCCTAAGCATTATCTGATGATCGTATTACTTTCATTCACAGTGCAGAGAGAATTTTCACTGCCAAATCAGTTATTTGTTGACTCTGTTTATGCCTAGTGCCCAAAACATATCTATATGCTCATTTTCCTTTACCAGAATTAGAAATGCAGGCTTTATATGAATAGACATTTTGTCTATTATTGAGATATTTACAATTTGAAACATTTGCATGTAGTAAGATGTACTCAGCACTGGACGTAGTCAGGTATTTATTAATAACTGTGCTGCATCCTGTTATTCAAACTCCCACTATCAGATTTCTTGCTAGAGCATATGGGGTATTTTAATAAAACTGACCTGCTATTCGAACCACTGACCTGCTATAATAAATAGCAATCTAAATGCAACCTGAAAATGTATTCAGAGAAACCAAATTCTGTATAAAATGTGTGCATATCCAGGTACTTCCCTTCTGTCAGTGTTAACTCTCATTTTATACTCTAGTTAAATACGTTAAATAAGTCTGTTCTTTAAAGTATGGGCTATTTAAAACCTTAACCCGCTCTCTGAACCAGCTTCTGCTATAATAAATGACCATGAAAAAAAAATCTAATCACAATGACATTTGATACCATAGATCACAATGTCTTACTTTACAGACTACAAAATACTGTAGGTACTAAGGGATTGGCACTTTCCTGGTTTAAATCCTACTTGACCGACCAGTACCAGTTTGTTTATGTAAATAATCTATTGGCTAAGCTCTCAAAAGTGAAGTATGGTGTGCCTCAGGGCTCTGTGCTTGGCCCACTATTATTCTCTCTGTACATGTTGCCACTAGGCTCAATTATTCATAAACATGGCATTAACTTAAGATGATACACAGCTGCACATGTCAGCCAAACGAAATGACAGCCTTACAAGCAGCAAAATTGAGGATTGTATAAAGGAAATAAAAGGGACCCAAGTCTGTGAGAGACAGGTTGGTTACATCTATCCTAAATTTAGGTGGCTGTTCAGTATCGTCCAGTCCATTTGTAAAAACTTAATTGTCATATTTGATTCAGATCTCTCCTTTAATGTGCACATTAGCAACATAATATTGCTAAACTTAGAAATATCCTCTCTTTTAATGATGTGGAGAAACTGGTGCATGTGTTTATAACCTCAAGGTTGGATTAATGTAACACTTTACTTAATAGATGCTCTAGTAAATCTATAAGTAAGCGTCAACTGTGAACAGCCCGGTGAGACCTAGGGATGGAGAGCTTGATTGATTATATGTCTGCTGGTAGAGATTTGGTGCTACCATTCATTCCACAAAGAGCGATATCATTCAGGCTGTGCTGTAAACTGAAGCAATGCTGCTTATCTCATTTTAACTGGGCAGAAATGTTTTTTAACAGTTTAGTTTTTTTTTTCTGGTCAACTTCATTTCTTTTGTTAATAAACATCCATTCCTGAATTTCAGGCCTGCAACACATTCAAAAAAAAAAAGTCGGGACAAGGACAATTTAGTGAGGTAAATTTAATGAGGTAAAATACTAAATAATAATGTGATTTCAAACAGGTGATGTCAACAGGTGATTTTAATCATGATTTGGTACAAAAGCAGTATCCATGAAAGGGAGTCTTTGAGGAGTAAAGACTCAAGACTGAAGAAGTCACTTAGATGAGTGACGAAACGTTTCTCCAACAAAATCTATGTCCAGATGAACAGATTCAACTTCTTGGATTTTCTTACCTGGATCATTGAGTATGCATCAAGACATTTAAAAGCAATGTTCCTCAAAGAAAGACTGGAAGGGATTTACATATTTCTGTCCTAAATTTTTCTGATTTGGCTTGTTTTGCATTGTCTTGTTGAGAAATGCATGGATGTCCCTGGAAAAGATGTCGTCATGAAGGCAGCTTATGTTGCCTTCTCAGTGTACTTTTTTGCATTAATGCTGCCATCACAGAAGTGTAAAGGACACCGACACAACCCCATACCATGACAGAGCCTGGCTTTTGGAGTTGTATCTGATAATAGTCTGGATGGTCCTTTTCGTCTTTGGTGTCGGACTGCAGAACTGCATGCCTCCTAATAGACTGTATGTTCATTTTTTATTTTGTATTCATTTATATTACGATGCAAACAGAGTCGCCAACATGTTATCTTTGGTATGACTGGGCAACACACAAACAAAATTGGCCATGTCTGAGGCAGAGAAGGCTAAACAAGATGAACACAGCAAGAATAGTCCATTCCTCGGTCCATGATCCCCCGTCCACCTCCTTCATCATTTTCAGCCAGTTGTTCCCGTGTGATTCGGCCAACAAGTGACCCGGCCAACTACCTGCTAGAGTAAGCATAATTCCTTTGAAAGCTAGTTACATCCTGTAAATGGCCTTTTTTGAATGCTTAAGTTTTTCAGATCATTTGACAGACTGGCAACCCATCCGGGGGATACTTACACGCTGTGTTCTCTGTGGACAAGTGCCGGAGCCCCTGCGACCAGGAAAACAAAGGGTGTAAAAAAAATGTATTGATATAAACTGAAGATGTCCATCCCTATACTTCACATATTGCCTAGTAACACAGTCCCTGAAGCAAACCTCAAACAGTTTTCAGACGCTACTGAGGGTTGCTTTCTGATACCTGTCTGTTCTTAGGTGTTGTCAGCTGTCAAAACATGTATGGATACGCAGGTGAAACAGTGAAAGAGATAGACAGCACAGTGCATCTCAGAAGGGCAGCTGCTTGGTCCTTCTCTCCCTCTCTCTGAAACAAATGTACAGGTGTATTCTCAAGATGGCTGTGGCCTCTTATTTCTTTGCTTATACTGACCCCACAGTAATCCCATGTCATTCTCACTGGATGCTGTCCATGAGTTAAAGACCAGAAGGTTTAGAGTAGGCCTGTCACAGAAAACCTTCTGCTCTACAGGATATGGAGTTGGGATTGGGATGTGAGAAATCCAATTGCTCGCTTGGGGATAAATAAAGTTAGTGTGGGGCCCTGAAGGCACACATTCATCTAATCAGACTCTCTGTATGCACGCAGTCCTGCTCCCCTAGGGCCTACGTATGTTAACCTGATGAATCACAGCCCTGAATGAAAAGGCATTTGGACCAAACCCATGCAGGGTGTTTTTAGCTACCCACAGGGAGAATAAGAGACTTAATGGCGTATATTACTGAGTGAAAATTAGTAGGTAGGTTTGATCAGGGGAGAAATACTCTGCTTGCAGTATTGAATGGAGTAAAAAGCAAAGGCCTAGAGAGACAGACAATTGTCTATATTGACTGAAAATTACACAGTGAATCAATGCTTCTATCGACATAAATGGATCTCTAGCTATGTGAGCAAAAAATGGAGTACAGACAGAAGTATGTATTCTCTAAGCCAGAAAGTCCCTGTGCTCATCAAGAAATTCCATCATATCGCTTCCACTCCCTGTAGACCTGCCTTGTTTTGTATCACTCCCTTCTGAATAAGCAACAAAACATACCACAGGCCCTGTGGCGGCTGGTGGTTTTTAAAATAGGGGAAGCACATTCGTTCATATATGATCACTTCATTTTGGCCAGCCATAGCCTAAGGATTCTGATATCCTTCCAGTAGAGCGGCAGATAGATGCGATGCCTAATAGGAATCTGTTTTCTGGAGTAACACTTCTTGTTATTTTTATCTTAGTAAACTGTAAGTAATGTAAATAAATTAAGATTTACTGGCACTGACTACTGAAATTAGAGAAGTCATTCATGATCCTGATTCCAGACTTACTTTGAGAGGTCGACCATTATAAGAGAAGTCGTGCTTCAAATAAAATCAGACTGTCCAATAAATATCAGAGTTTTTTTTCACTGCCACTGATGCCTGTGTATCTGGGCTTGGCTCAGAATGATGCGTTCAAAGCCATTTGTCCAGTCAGCGTTAGTCTTTCACACTTTCTGTTTAAAACATACACGTTTACTTCATACACTCCCAGAGACACACAAGCTTCAAAGAGCGTCTATTAGATCTGTGTATACAGCTTCAAAACAGAATTTGCATGTTGCACTGCACTGTTCACCGGGAGGTCGAGTTTAATGAGAGAACAGCACAATACTGCAGTGAGATCTTTGACTATTGAAACTGAATTCCTGCAACTTCCAAAATGGAAATTGATGTGGAACTGGACTTCCTTGTGTAGTCTCAAAGCAATTACTCGTGCCCCAGCCGCAGGATAGCGACAAGCTTTAAATATCAGCAGTAAATGCTACAAATCTGTTTAGAACAGATGTCTATACCAAAAGCTATTGATCCGTTACCCAACATGTTGCTTTAAATCCAGAATGGTTAGCATGCA
Source organism: Ancistrus triradiatus (assembly GCA_025084515.1). Taxonomy (NCBI): domain Eukaryota; kingdom Metazoa; phylum Chordata; class Actinopteri; order Siluriformes; family Loricariidae; genus Ancistrus; species Ancistrus triradiatus. Next base: position 9,331 of record JAJAGP010005544.1, read on the forward strand.
GTGAGGAATTGGAAAGCAACATCAAATAAAACTCCACTGTGTCAAATCCTGCAAATATACACTCACTGATCACTTTATTAGGTACACCTCCTTGTTTCTACAGTCTTTGTCAATTTTATCAGTTCCACTTATACAAGCACTTTGTAGTTCTACAGTTATAGACGGTAGTCCATCTGTTTCTCTACATACTTTGTTAGTCCCCTTTAATCTGTTCTCTAATGGTCAGGATCCCCACAGGCACACAACAGATCAGGCAGTATTTGGGTGGAGGATCATTCTCAGCATTGCAGTGACACTGATGTGCTGGTGCTGTGTTAGTGTGTGTTGTGCTGGAATGAGTGGATCAGATACAGCAGAGCAGCCAAAGTTTTCAAACACTGTTTGTGTTAGCCATCCTCTAATTACTCATCAGTGCTCAGAGGATGCTTCCTACAGCAGGCTGGTGCTGGACATTTTTGGTACATGGTCTATTCTGAGTCCATAAATGACTCCAACGTGTTTAAATACTTGCCGCTGTAGCCTATAAAAGCAATTTGTTTATTATTATTTTGTGTTTTGTTATTATTATCATGCATTTTCTCAGTGTATTCTAATAAAGAGACTGACAAATAATTTAAAATGGTCATTATACCATTGCTAAAACAATGGTATATCTAATCTAATGGTGGCCTAAGACTTTTGCACAGTACTGTTTGTTAATCCTCGAAAGGGTGGACTCTCATGAAACTCAGCTTGTGTGAGTTTCAAGTATCTACTGATCAGTTCACCTACAGTGCTCACCGGCATTTATAACCGTATAAGCAAATCTTGATTTATCTGCTTCAAGTCTCAGAAATAGGGTGCATTTACAGTCTCTTTATAACAAACTGTTCAATGGTCTGAATAGAAGGTTACACAACAAGGACACTAGCAGGTCAGTATAGAGCAGAATGGTGGCTGGAGCAGTGTATAGCAGTGGTTGAAGTCAGTGTTTATTTTAGTTTGTTCTAAAAATGGGGCTAAAGTCTGATTTGTTGTGACCCACTACAGAGGATTCGAGCTAGTGAAACTGGTTAGAGGGAAGCAGGATAAAGTCTGTTTGCAGCCTCGCTCGCTGCATTATTTTCAGACAAAGTCAAGTAAGATACAGAGCTTTTCATCCCAGGAGGGCCTGCCAGCCACCTTATGTGAATTTGGGGCCGTCCCCCAGTGCATTCTGGGAGAGAACAGAAGCCACACACTGACCTGAATGCAGACTGAGAGCAAAATGCACTGCATTCTGAGGGATGAGAAACCTGGGTCTAGCTTTGAATGGATTCAAAGCCAAATGTTCTTTATGCCACATTAAATAAGGAGCATTTAGTACGTGGGGGTCTGCATCACACCTCAGCATGGGCAACAAGCAACAAGGGATTAGCAGGTAGAAGACAGAAAGACGAGGAGAAAAAACAAGCGAGCACAACCGCACTGCTGAGAGCTACAGCCCCAGATTCATAATCATTGGGGGAATCAAAACACTTTTTAATAATTCAGTATGAATAGAGGAGGGAGGGAGCGTGAAAAGATGGAGAGAATCTTATCTTGCATTAAATGAGCAGGCAGAGGAAATGAGTAGCAGAAAAAACATAGAGCTAGAGACTTACACAGGCTCATGTTTTCCAGAAACACTTTAAACACACAGCTTACTGCACATTCAGGCATGTGCTCTGAAACACATACAGCAGCTCACCTTTACTAAATCGAATGAGCCTAATCCTGCATAATCCTGAATAAAATAGGGTTTACCTCAGCACTGGTGCAGTTTTTTACAGAGCAGGGTTTTTTTTTTGAAAGGTGTCAGAAGCATAAGTGGTTGCACAGGCAATTTATGCCTAAAGTACAGATATCAGATGGCCATTTACCGGGTTCCTGACAAATGTGTTTTAAATGTCTTTAAGTTTTTCTAAGGTGTCACTGTGTCCTTTAGGCTGTAGCATGTGCAATCTGAAAAACATTTCTTTGAATCTTCTATGCTCAATGAGGCAAAAATTAAATAAAAGAATCTGTCTTTTAACTCCTGACGTTTGAGGCCATAAACAGCTGGTCACCTCAACAACCAATTAAAGCTGCAGATCCACGAGCAGAGGCGGGAGTTACAGTTTAAGAGTGGAACTTCATCATTCATTCGAAATCGATCATGTGTTTGCTAGCTCATTTTTTCACATTCGGACTAGAGAGTGTCCTGTTGATGGCAGCTGTAAATGGCATTCATAATTGTATGTGCCTGTCCTATTGTAGGTAGTACTCCTTTGTTTGTCCCCCCGCTACCTGTACATTCTCTCTCACCTAGAACTATGTACACTGGTTCACATTCACTCACTGAGTCTCTGTTTTATCTGGCTGGCCTTCCATGTTGCTCATAATGCTTTCTGTCAGCATTTCTGGCTTCTGTCAAGCAAAAGTATTGGTTTCATTACAACACAAGTATTACAGCTGTCCCCTACACAGGTTGTAACAGTATATTACTCTATTTTCTATAATTAAATTAAAAAATATGGTGGCATTAGACCCTCCCTGGGGTGGCATTTACATATTGTTTGCATGCAGTTTTCTTATGAAAATATTAATAACCTTCATATTTACATTACAGTAGCCTAAAAAGCCCATGTGCCTATGGCAATGCCCAGTCAGCATCCACTTCAGTCAACATTTTGTGTCACAGAATGTAATGCGGACGTTAAACAGCGCATATCTGTATAACGTATAAGGCATTTCAATACCCTAACTCTCTATCCAAGCCATTAAAATACTACTAGGAATAGCAATCCAAAAATCTCAAGAAATCTAATTCTGTGCTACGTCTGTATCAGTGTATCATAGTGGATGTAGATGCTGTTCCAAATGACTTTTTGACCTACATGCTTCACTTCTATATATGAGCCTTTTGTTCTTTTCATTTGCACATAAGCACTTAGAGAAAGAAATATTAGCTTAGCAGAAGAATGCATGGGCAAAGCCACACTCAATATGCAACAAGCATGAAAGTGGGCAAGTCAGGAAGTACCTGTTGTATGCTGATGTCATTGAAAGTAGATTGAGTTTTGAAAGTAGGAATGTTAATTCATTCATTGATTTTCATACCTGCTTAAATGCAACCCCAAATCAGAAATAGTTTCAATATGGAACATGCAATTAAAAAGAAGACAGTGTTCCTTACACTTTCATTCCAGTCAGTATGAACCAAAGTTATGCCATGCTTTGTCTGGTCAACTTCATTCCATTTGTTAATATGAGGTATAATGATAATAATAATAAAAATAATAATAATAATAATAGTAACAGGCCATGTCAATAGGTGACTGTAATCAAGATTTGGTACAAAAGCAGCATCAATGAAAGGCTGAGTCTTTGAGGAATAAAGCTGGGCAAAGGATCTCCAGTCTGATAACAAATGCATGAGAAAATTAATGAAATGTTTAAACCAATGTTCCTCAAAGCAGGACTGGAAGGGTTTGCATATTTCTCCCTACATTGCATAACATCATTAAATGATTCAAAGAATGTGGAATATTTTTCAGTGCGTAAACGTCAAAGGCACAAGCCTAAACTAAAGATTTATGATCTCCGATCCCTCAGGCGGCACTGTATTAACAATCGTCATTCATTAATAGCTGATAGAACCATATGGGCAAAAGATTAGTTTAGCAAACCTTTGTCAAGCACTACAATATGGAGTTACATTCACAAATGCCACTTAAAACTTGTGCGAAAAAGAAGCCTTATGTTCACCATGGCCAGAAGGGGTGTCGACTTTTCTGGGCTTGGAGGCATCTGGGATGGACCATCAAACAGTGGAAACATGTATTGTGGGCAGACCAATATAGTATTCCAGACCTTTTTTGTAAAATAATTAATAGATCCCATGTTCTCTGGACAAAAGACAAAAATCACCATCCAGACTGTTATCAGCAACATGTCCAAATGCCAGGCTCTGTCATGGTATGGGGTTGGTTTAGTGCCCTTGCCAAAGGTAATTTACACTTCTGTGATTGCAGCATTAATGCAGATTTTAAAGCAACATATGCTGCCTTCGAACAAGACAATGCAAAACCACATGCTGCATACATTACAAAGGCATGGTTGTGGAAGAAGAAGCTATTAGACTGGCCTGTCTGCAGTCCTGCCCTGTCCCCAATAGAGATGCACAGATGTTGCACATCTTTCTGGCAGAATGGGACAAAATAACACCTGAAAGACTTCATCACCTGGCATAATTGGTACCAAAACATCTCTTAAATTTTGTTAGTCAAAATGGCAACATTACAAAGTAGTAAAAGCTTTACTGTCCCAACTTTCTATGTTGCAGGCCTGAAATGCAGGAATGGATGTTTATTAGCCAATGAAATGACCAGAAAAAACATGAAATATATTAGGTTCCTGCTGTCTGCAATGAAATAAAAGCCAAAGTAAATGTAGTAAACACTGTATTTTCTTTTTACTTGCATTTTCTTTACTGTCCCAACTTTTTTCTAATTTGGGGTTTTATTATGCACATGACAGTTTTATTTGTTTTGCCAAGACAATCACTAAGATTAAGATTTTTTTTTTAATCCTCATCAATTATATTATAATGGGGATGTTATTACAAGCAAAAATACTGATAATGACAATGGGATGCTGAGATTTTGGAAAGAGCACAAAACACATTATTCCAAATTATTATGCAGAATGCAGTTTCAAAACAATTAATGGCTCATAATGAAATCAAAACACAAATCTGTTTTACTGGCAGCACAAACAGATCATTATACAAAATAAATACCATTTTTACAGAAACTTTACAAAACATATTTGTTACATACATTGGGGCAAAAAAGTATTTAGTCAGCCACTGATTGTGCAAGTTCTCCTACTTAGAAAGATGAGAGAAGTCTGTAATTTCCATCATAGGTACACTTCAACTATGAGAGACAAAATGAGAAATAAATCCAGGAAATCACACTGTAGGATTTTTAAAGAGTTTAATTGTAAATCATGGTGGAAAATAAGTATTTGGTCACCCACAAACAAGCAAGATTTCTGGCTCTCACAGACCTGTAACTTCTTCTTTAAGAAGCTCTTCTGTCCTCCACTTGTTACCTGTATTAATGGCACCCGTTTGACCTCGTTATCTGTATAAAAGACACCTGTCCACAGCCTCAAACAGTCAGACTCTAAACTCAAGACCAAAGAGCTGTCGAAGGACACCAGGAAGAAAACTGCAGACCTGCACCATGCTGGGAAGAGTGAATCTACAATAGGCAAGCAGGTTGGTGTGAATAAATCAACTGTGGGAGCAATTGTAAGAAAATGGAAGACATCCCTCGATCTGGGGCCCCACGCAAGATCTCATCCCGTGGGGTCAAAATGATCATGAGAACGGTGAGCAAAAATCCCAGAACTACACGGAGGGACCTGATGAATGACCTGCAGAGAGCTGGGACCAAAGTAACAAGGCTACCATCAGTAACACACTACACCAAGAGAGACTCAGATCCTGCAGTGCCAGGCGTGTCCCCCTGCTTAAGCCAGTACATGTCCAGGCCCGTCTGAAGTTTGCCAGAGAGCATATGGATGATCCAGAAGAGGATTGGGAGAATATAATGTGGTCAGATGAAACCCACAATAGAACTTTTTGGTAAAAACTCAACTCATCGTGTTTGGAGAAGAAGAATGCTGAGTTGCACCATACCTACTGTGAAGCATGGGGGTGGAAACATCATGCTTGGGGCTGTTTTTCTGCAAAGGGGACAGGACCACTGATCCGTGTTAAGGGAAGAATGAACGGGGTCATGTATCATGAGATTTTAAGCCAAAATCTCCTTCCATCAGTGAGAGCATTGAAGATGGAACATGGCTGGGTCTTCCAGCATGACAATGACGCACCGCTCGGGCAATGAAGGAGTGGCTCCATTTCAAGGTCCTGGAGTGGCCTAGCCAGTCTCCAGACCTCAACCCCATAGAAAGTTTGTGGAGGGAGTTGAAAGTCCATCTTGCCCCAAAACATCACTGCTCTAGAGGAGATCTGCATGGAGGAATGGGCCAAAATACCAGCTACAGTGTGTGCAAACCTGGTGAAGACTTACAGGAAACGTTTGACCTCTGTCATTGCCAGCAAAGGTTATGTTACATATGTAACTTGTGTTACGTGTTGAGTTGAACTTTTGTTATTGACCAAATACGTATTTTCCACCATAATTTACAATTCAGCTCTTTAAAAATCCTACACTGTGATTTCCTGGATTTTTTTTATCTCATTTTGTCTCATAGTTGAAGTTTACCTTTGATGAAAATTACAGACCTTTCTCAACTTTCTAAGTAGGAGAACCTGCACAATCAGTGGATGACTAAATACTTTTTTGCCCCACTGTATTTGTGAATTGATGTCCACATCTGCATCACAATGCATCGAAGAACAGATTTTTCCCCCATCCCTACCTTGCACTATTTTGCACTTTTCATCATCAGACGTATCGTTTTTCCTCTCCAAATTGCATGATAACTTGCTTAATAGTGTGTTAGGTTTCCCTTTAATTATTAAAACTAATTAACAACCCTGACAAACAAAGTCTTTCTCTAGAAAACTAAAACTTAAATGTGTACCTTACTAAAATTCTACTTATGCGTGGCTTGCATAGTACTTTGGAACACAGTGTTTCAAAGGCTTAACAAATTAATCTGATTTATTCTGTCATGATTGAAATACTTTGTCTTACAGTTAAACATCGGTTTTTACTACCATGAAGTAAGTTATTACTTTTCTCATTGAAGTCAGTGTTTAGTGTTAATTTTAGGTGACTTAAGGTGCAGTGTCATTCCCACTGTTCGGAGGCCCTCTATTTGTGTTCTTAATTCCTCTGCTGCAGCAACAAGGTGAAAAAGCACTTGTCAATTAGTTCAAGCCTCTGTAATTATGCTGCTCTTGTTAACAAGTCCCTGTTCCATCAATTATTTATTCTGAAGCCACAATCACATGCATAGCTTTACATACAGTGGTGCTTGAAAGTTTGTGAACCCTTTAGAATTTTCTATATTTCTGCATAAAAATGACCTAAAACATCATCAGATTTTCGGATTTTCAAGTCCTAAAAGTACATAAAGAGAACCCAGTTCAACAAATGGGACAAAAATATTATACTTGGTCATATTTTATTGAGGAAAATGTCCCAATATTACATATTAATGAGTGGCAAAAATATGTGAACCTCTAGGATTAAGCAGTTAATTTGAAGGTGAAATTAGAGTCAGGTGTTTTCAATCAATGGGATGACAATCAGCTGTGAGTGGTCACCCTGTATTATTTAAAGAACAGGGATCTATCAAAGTCTGCTCTTCACAACATGTTTGTGGAAGTGTATCATGGCAAGAACAAAGGAGATTTCTAAGGACCTCTCAAAAAGAGTTGTTGATGCTCATCAGGCTGGAAAAGGTTAAAAAACCATCTCTAAAGAGTTTGGACTCCACCAATCCACAGTCAGACAGATTGTGTACAAATGGAGGAAATTCAAGACCATTGTTACCCTCCCCAGGAGTGGTCGACCAACAAAGTTCACTCCAAGAGCAAATCGTGTAGTAGTTGGTGAGGTCACAAGGACCCCAGGGTAACTTCTAAGCAACTGAAGGCCCCTCTGACTCATAATGTTCATGAGTCCACCCTCAGAAGCACACTGAACAACAATGGTGTGCATTGCAGGGTTGCAAGGAGAAAGCCACTGCTCTCCAAAAAGAACATTGCTGCTCGTCTGCAGTTTGCCAAAGATCATGTGGACAAGCCAGAATGCCAAAATAGAACTTTTTGGTTCAAAATTAAAGCGTTATGTTTGGAGAAAGGAAAACACTGCATTCCAGCATAAGAACCTTACGTCCATCTGTGAAACATAGTGGTGGCAGTATCATGGTGGCAGTATCATGAGGAAACCCACCAACATCCCAGAGCTGAAGCTGTTCTGTACGGAGGAATGGGCTAAAATTCCTCCAAGCCGGTGTGCAGGACTGATCAACAGTTACAGGAAACGTTTAGTGGCAGTTATTGCTGCACAGGGGGGTCACACCAGATACTGAAAGCAAAGGGTCACATACTTTTGCCAGTCACTAATATGTAATATTGGATCATTTTTCTCTATAAATAAATGACTAAGTATAATATATTTGTCTCATTTGTTTAACTGGGTTCTCTTTATCTACTTTTAGGAAATGTGTGAAAATTTGATAATGTTTTAGGTCATATTTATGCAGAAATCTAGAAAATTCTAAAGGGTTCACAAACCTTCAAGCACCACTCTATTCACAGCATGTTGCTTATTCAACCTTCTTATTTTCGAACTCTCTGCACCTAATGTCCACAATATGATGGCCATGGCTCAGTGAAGGACAATGGAAAATGGTCCAGACAGCAACAAAACACTCACCTTTGTCTGCAATTCCCATGCCATCCTCCACTGCAATGACAATGCTACACTCAAATATTTTATCAGGTATACCTATTATATAAGTGGTTTCTGATATACCGGTAATATAATACTGACTATAGTCGAATCAGCCACCCTTTACCATAAGTGAACAGTGATCATCATAGAACCACCACTGAGTCTTTTTTGAGTGGCAGACCACCCTTATGTTACAGGGTGTCTATAAAGTAAATCCCACTTTAATTGTGCATTGATGTTTGTTACATCACCCACTGGGCTCGCACTAAATCAATCATAAAACTTGAGCTCCTTGTGCTTCATATAAATCTGAAAACAGGCTCTCATGCATATTGGTAGGTGAGTAATAAATCTCTAAATAGGGACTTTATAGACACCCTGTAATTATGTTACAGTGAATGCATATAAATAATACGTACTTAATGATCGGATTTCTGCAGTTATCTGATTATTCAAGTGGTCATATATACAGCATACGCCGATCTAGAAATCTGATTAAGAAATCCGATAAACAGAGCTGGATTTTATTGTATGAGTAATTGTATTACTCATTGCATGTATAGCAGTAACCCGATTCTAATTGGTGTTTTCAGACTGCGCATGTGCATGAGCGTTCCCCCATGGTTGCCAGACCCAGGTATTTCTAAAGATCTGACTTTAGTTAGCCTCTTTGTCCACTGACAAAGAGGCTAAATAAAGGGGTTTTGTTCTTGCTGGATCTGACAACCCTGGAATTAAACATGCCGCGGAATTAAAGAGAGCGAAACGGCTATCGAACACTTTGGGGAGACTCTGAAATGCAGTATATACACGAGAAAATGAATAATTTCCCATATTTCTATGAGAGTATTGGCTGGTTGCAAAGGAGAAATCCGATTACTGCCTGAGTCATGTAAACCCGGAGGTTTCCCATTATCTGATTACTCAAGTGCGTGTCTACTCGTTGATCGGATTACTGACAAAAGCTGATTTTCTGCAGTTATCAGATTATTAAGTGCATGTAAACGGACCTACTGTTGGTGCATGTTGTGTCTTACAAACTACCATGCAACGTTTATGAGAGTGAACATTTACATTTACATTTACAGCATTTAACAGACATCCTTATCCAGAGCGACTTACAATTGGTGCAATTTTACAATCCAAGCAATTGTGGGTTAAGGGCCTTGCTCAAGGACCCAACAGTGGCAGCTTGGCAGATGCGGGATTTGAACCCTGGACCTTTTGGTCCATAGTCCAGTGCCTTAACCACTAGGCTACCACAGTCCAACAATGTGTTCATAATGGTTTACCAGCCAAGTAGTATCTATCCAATTGTGGTTCCTTTAAATTGATGGATAGGAAGATTGATGCTGACAAGCAAGGATACCTTCAGACTGAACCAGTTTGTTGAATGATAAAATATCTGCTTTCTTCTGTATGTGCACAGCTATTCTTGTGCAAAGTGCGTGTGGATGAATTAGTCCATGTCTATGTTCATATGTGACATTCAAGGTTACCGCTGTCATGGTATGTGTGGCACTCCCGGGATATGGCTCATTTAGCCTCACTTAGTCTCCATCAACCCAGACTATTTATGTGCCACACAGTAACCAGCCGGGGATGGCAGACTGAGGGAAGCTGGCGGAATGGATAACAAATGATACTGGTCTTAGATGGAAAGAGCTTTTTTGTCTCATTACATCTGAATGCATGAGGGACAGGTAATATTGACACTATCATAAAGACCCCAGGCCTGCTGGGCCACACTGTCTCCCTCCTATTATCTCCCTTCCTGAACTCACAACTAGCGACTAGCCGGTAGGAATTATCAGCTGGCTGTTCTGCTGCTGGGTCGGTATATTATTGAGGCAGCATAGCACTGATGACTCACTTGCAATGCTGAAAATGCCCCTCATACATTAATTAGCCATCCACCATGACAGACATTTTCTGTGATTTCACTCAGTATGATGTCCACCACAGTAACACAGTACAAGCATGCTGCACACTACTCTCAGTGCTTTTAGAGTAGAAGGCTAAATTAGACTTTTTTTGAGTGGAGGGGGGGTCTGTGTGTGCACAGGAGAGTAACACGGCGTTCTTTACGCCACACCCTTCAGCCTACAAGCCAACCGGAATCAAAACAAATCGCACCAACAATCAAAGACTGCAGACTACGCACCAGATAGGTTCCCCACACAATTTCAACAGAGCTTCTTTATATAGGCAACCAGGTTGTGCCCTGTATGTACTCTTGAAAACTGCTTGTAATGGACACTGTGTGGGCTGCAGTGCATAGAGTGCATGAAAGTGAGATGAAGAGGTGTGTGCGTGTGTGTGTTTTAAATGGTGGCACCTGTTAAAGTGGGTGTTTTCTCAAGCATCAGCAATGGAGCAGCATTGTCTGTGGAGCATGTTTGAAATGGAGGGGCTGCTCTGTGGATGAATAAAACAGCACACATGGCCGCCAGTGCATCCTCTGCACCTGCCTTAGTGCAGCTGCCTCCACACTCAGCCAAGAATCTTTATCCCCATCAGAAAGATAATTGCTGTGGTGTCCTCTAGCCGCTTACAAAGCTCACAGTCAGTCTGTTGTATGATGGCGGTTTATCAGTTTGTGTGTGTTATTGCTGTATTAACCCCCTGCCTACAAACAGACCGTGTAATATGCTACATGGGGTGTGTAAAGGTCTGAAAGCTTGAGGGTTTGCTGTAAAGCCTGCACATAATGGCAACGTTTTTGAGTTCAATATGTCATCATGCGGACCATTAACATTGAGGGCAAAGTTGTGATATCTGTGTTTATCATTATCTAACATTGTGATAGCTGTAGCTAGCAAGTGAAATGTGGACAGACTTGGTTGACAGAATATGGTCATTAGTACGATGATTGTATCTTGAGTAGTAATGGGCCTGTACACCCTAACCTCTGAAAGCAGCATGGGATGGCATGTCCTGACTTTCATCTCAAAGATGAGCACACATCGCCTCTATAAACGCAACAGTTTCTTCAACTGACCCTTCTCGAAAAAAAAATACTGCTTGTTCTTTTTCATATAACACAGAAACATTCATCTGTGTCCTCAACTACACACAGACACATTTCTCCTACACCCCCCAGAGGCAGATAGCAAGAGAGATACAGCTGACATTATGAAGTCATTTTAGATGGAACTTTGGCCTTGAGGAAAAAAATACAACTTTCACTTGCTTTTCCTTTGGCCACTTCATTCAAAGCTATGAGACGCTATTTATTCTCATGATGGAGAGAGAAAAAGAGCGTGTGAACAAAAGAGACAGAGAGTCTGAGAGATAAAGAGTAAGCAAATTAGATACAGTGCGTAAGCTAGCAGACCGTGGTCATTTTGTCCTGTGGCAACTATTCTCCAGGGCCACTACACATTCTGTAAGTCAGCAGGCTTAATCTGACCCGCCAGTAAACAACCTACTAATGATTCTTCTCTTTATTTTCACTGTGACCCTCCTAAATTAGCCGTTGCTCCAGTGTAAACATATTGAACACTGGTCTGCAGCCTCCTGCTCTGCCATTCCCAGTATCAGAATCATTTATTCACCATATATGTCTTTTGGTGTTTTGATCTCTCTCTCTCTCTCTCTCTCTCTCTCTCTCTCTCTCTCTCTCTCTCTCACAGACACATTTGACTCTCTATCCTTGTGAGGACTTTCCACTGACAGAATGATTACTGTAGCTAATTAATGCTACACCTAACCCTAACCTAAACCTCAGCCTATATCAATTCTTTTGGCTTTATTTCAATTAAAAGTCGCATTTTTTTTGTAAAATAGGCAATTAAAGAAGTGAGTACTGGCAAAACAAAAGTCAAAACTGCAAGATTTTCCTATCATTATGAGGACATTTGTTCCTCACAAGTACAGGAAGACAAGGCACATACAGACACACACAAACACAAACCTTAGAAAATGCAAGACTCAGATGTGGCCTGGACTGAGACTGTGGTGGCCTCATGGTTAAAGTACTGGACTATGGACCAGAAGGTCCTGGGTTCAAATCTCTGCCAATCTGCCACTGCCCTTAACCCTCAAATGCTTTAATTGTATGATTCTATCATTTGTAAGTCGATCTGGATAAGGGCGTCTGCTAAATGACATAAATATAAATGTCAATGTGGAGATACAATATAGCTACAGATATATGAATATATCCACATTTACAAATTATTGCAACCTAATCAGAAAAGGTAGGCTCAGATGTAGTATTGCATTGCAGTGGAGGTAAAAATAGAAGCTGAATGCAGCTGAATAATAATATGCCAGTATATAGCACAGAAACCAAGGTATATGATTATTCATAAAACATTTAGTGCAAGATTGATTGTTGCTGGTAGGTTTGCATTGTGGCGATAACGAAAAGCTGCCTAGCCAGCATGGTTAAGAGCACAAGTAGTTGAAAGAAGCTGTTTCAGTGGCATGCAGTTTTTATCTTTCTTGATGATAGTTTTCTGAATAGATAATTAACAGAGTGGGAGGTGTCACTGTCTCTGTGCTGGCAATGTACAGGTCTTCGAGTGGTGGCAGACTGCAGATGATGATTTTGTGGATGTGCAATGGGGATGGTGTGTTGCAGCGTCTTCTTTTCCCTGGAGGAGGCTGCACCAAACTAGATAGTGATGGCAGACATAAAGATGGTTGCTATAATGGCCATAAAGCATTGCCCCAGTATAGCCTGGGGTGGATGGAACTTTGCCGTTTGCTATATGAAATACATCATTTGCTGAGCTTTCTTTTTAATGGATATTTGCATTTCCCATTTGAGATCCCATGTGATTATAGTTCCCAGAAACTTGAACAAAGTGACAGTGCTCACTTGTGAATTATTAAGGATGAGTTAGGAGGGGGAAGGTGCACACTTCCTTAAGTAATGTGCAACTCTGTGGTTTAAAACCATTAAACTTGAGGTTTCTAGAGCTACACTAAGAGGCTAGTTGTTCAACCACTTGGTGATACTTTGATGTGTCACCATTGGAAATAAGTCCGATGACATTAATGTTCTACAACAACAAATCAGAAAAAGTTTGGACGGTATGGAAAATGCAAATAAAAAATATATATGATGTACCTTACGTTTCTTTTTACTTTTATTGCTTTGGAGACAGTGTAAACCCATGATATTTCAGGTTTTGTCTGGTCAATTTCATTTCATTTTTTATTAAACATCCATCCTGCAGCACATTCCAAAAAAAGTTGGGGATTATAATCATGATTTGGTACAATAGAAAGGCTGAGTCTTTGGGCAGTACAACTAGGAAGAGGATCTCAAGTTTAACAATAAATGTGTAAGAAAAGTATTGAAATGTTTAAAAACAATGTCCTCAAAGAAAGACTGGAAGGGATTTACATATTTCTGTCCTAACTTTTTCTGATTTGGCTTGTTTTGCAGTGTCTTGTTGAAAAAGGCACAGACGTCCATGGAAAAGATGTCGTCGTGAAGGCAAGCTTAAGTTGTTATAAAATCTCAGTGTACTTTTCTGCATTAATGCTGCCATCACAGAAGTTTAAAGTGACCTTTGCTAAGCACATTGACCCAACCTCATATCATGATAGAGCCTGGCTTTTGAACTTGTTGATGATAACAGCCTGGATGGTCCTTTTCGTCTTTGGTCCAGAGTACACAGCCTGCATTTCTTCCAAAAAAGATCTGGAATAATGATTGGTCTGAGCAGAATACACATTTCCACTGTGTGGTGGTCCATCCTAGATGCCTCCAAGCCCAAAGAAGTCAACACCACTTCTGGACGTGGTTAAAATAAGCTTATTTTTTTGCACAGTAATGTTTGAAATGGCATTTGTGAATGTAACTCTGTACTTTAGTGTTTGATAAAGCTTTGACAAAGTGATCCCTTGCCCATGTGGTTCTATCAGCTATTGATTAATGACTGTTCTTGATGCAGTGCTGTTTGAGGGATCGGAGATCACAGCTCTTCAGTTTAGGCTTGTGACCTTGCCCTTTACACACTGAAATCCCTCCAGATTCCTTGAATCATTTAATATTATGCACTGAAGAGGTACAAATATTTAAATCCCTTCTTATCTATATTTGAGGAACATTGTTTTTAAACATTTCAATCGTTTTCTTACATATTTGTTGATAAACTGGAGATCATCTGCTCTCTTTACTCCTCAAAAGACTCAGCTTTTAGTGTATAATGCTTTTGTACCAAATCATGATTATAATCACTTGTTGCCATTACCTGTTTGAAATCACATCATTATTTAGGTTTTTTTTTTTTACCCTTATTACTAGCCCTAAATTGTCCCCGTCCCAACTTTGTTTGAATGTGATGCAGGCCTGAAATGCGGGAATTGATGTTTTAGAACAAATCAAATGAAGTTGACCAGAAAAAAACTGAAATACCTCAGATTCAAACTGTCTGAAATGAAATAAAATCAAAGGAAATATAAGAAACATGGCAGATTTTCCTTACTGTTCCAAATTTTCTGTATATCTGTAAACTTGATCACCTCACAGATGCATCATTAGAGACATTTGTGTAGTCGTTTGTGTAGAGCGAATATACAGAATTGTGGTGCTACAGTGCCAGTGTTCAGAAATGTTCTGATTATTCCTCACATACTGATTTCTGTAAGAGAGGGTGTTTGTGATCCATGTACAGATGGAGCCAGGTGGTGACAAAGTGATGAGTTTCTTTAGTAGGGGCTCAGTTTATTAAAGGCAGAAATCTACAAAAAAGGATCCTGCCATATGTATTTGGGGAGTCTAGGTGCTGTAATACATAATTAAGCCCAATATTAACTGCACTGGTTTTTCATAGGTCTTCATGCTAACAGAGATGAGGGTTACTGGTCTGTAGTCATTAAGACTAAATATTGTTGTTTTTTTTAGGAACTGGGATGATGACTGATGTTTTTGACTCCAATTACCAGTTAAATATGTTTATACAATATAAATATAAAGTTGGGGGTCCCATAAAGTTGACTGAGTTCCACGTTGAACCATGGTTTGTTGTTTGGAGAAGCAGGTAAATACAAGTGCTCCCCAATTTACGATGGAGTTATGTTCCAATAAACCCATCGTAAGCTGAATGTATCGTAAACCTAGGAATTTAGATATACTGTATATATCATAGACACATAAGTGATTAAAACACTTACATTAACCTACAGTTAGGCAAAACTATTAACACAAAGCTTATTTTATGATAAATTATCAAGTAAATTATTAAGTAATTTGTTGAATAATGTATTGAAAGTAAAAAACAAAAACAAAATGGTGCTGCTGCTTGACCTCAGTCAGCTGGCTGTCGCCCGGATGCCCAGCATCTGCAGGAGAGTACTGTACTGCTTATCACTTGCCCAGAGAAATTCAAAATTCAGAACACAGTGTCTGCTGAATGTGTATAAAGATTCCCAACAAAAAGTCGAAATATTGATGTAATGTTGTAGGTCATCGGTTACTTTTGAAATCCATGACTTTATGGCTGCTTTTCCTTTTTGTCTACATGCAGGGATGAGTTGGATCACAGCATGACCAGAAAGTCCAAGAGGTGCACATGCAGTAGCAAGTTTTGTATTTTTGATGGGAATACAGCAGTCATTCAGAAAGTTTTCCCCTGTCTGGTGACACATTTAATGTGCAGGTAGAACGATGGGACCTGCAGACTTAATGCCATATGATTGAAATCACCCATTAGAATTACTACAGTGTCTGGGGATGCTTTTTCAATCTCTGTGATCATGTCTGCAAATTGTTGTTGTGTCTGGTAAGCATGGGCCATTAGGGGATAATAAATCCCAGCTAGTATGGCAGATGGATGTTAGCAAGAGTCAGCATGAATAAAAAGCTTTAAATTAGAGAAACATTGACTGAGCATATTTCTAATATGACAGGTATCCCTGTACTAAAGGCTTCATTAGTATAGAAGCTCCTCTTTTCTCCTTATTGCAAAGATTGGGGATTCCGTCTGCTCTGTAAAGTTGAAATCCTGGGAAATCGACTGTAGCGTCAGGAATTGCATCGTTCAGCCATGAAGCAGTAGATTGAAGTCAGTGATAAGCTCCTTTTTATGCTTTCAAGAATTTTGGAGTTATTCTTACAAATTGAGCACACACTGGACAGGGATACTCTCGAGAGTACAGATTGCAGTTCTCTCATTCTAAATCTGACCCGTGCTCCAGTGCTTGCCTCTCTGTCTTTTCTGCAGAGCTCGGAGAGCCCGGGAGCACACTTTAGGAGCAGCACTAATAAATCCGTGGACTGAGTTAAAAACTCCAGGCCTTGTATAGTTCTTGTGATACTGAGAAGCATGTCCCTTGAATATTGAATCAGAACTGGATCACTACTGACAAAAATACACAAAAAGACGCAAAAAGGACAAATTGTCTCTTGGGCACAGAGACAATAAAAGTACAAATAAGCACTGTTTAACATCTGCATTATGTTTTGTGAAGCAGGTAGTTGACCAAAATGGACACTGACCAGATATTACATAGAGTACATAGTCTTTTTATGCTACTGTAATGTAAATCTAAAGGTATTTCACAAGGAAACTGTGCGAACGATACATAAATGTGTCAGAGATACCGCTGAAAACTTGAGTGGAATGCTAACATCTACACAGACAGTATCCCTAATGCCATCGCTTTCGAAGCCTAAACTGTTATATACTTGCTCAGCCTTTTTTAATTCATGGAAAATCACAATAATTATAGGAAATACAGTAATGTTCTGTCCATTATGATGCTGTTTAGCCACCACAGAGGATGGTATGATGGAGCCAATGCATTGACAGAGTATAACAAACAACACAGAAGATCAGCCAGATGGAACAGAGACTCAATAAGTGAATGTGAACCAGTTTAGTATATAGTTATAGGTTAGATAGTAAGGGGGGGTAAACAAAGGACATTTACATTTATGTAATTTAGCAGATACCTTTTTCCAGACAGACTTACAATTGATACAATCTTACAATCCAAGAAATGGTGGGTTAAGGGCCTTGCTCAAGAAGCCAACAGTGGCAGCTTAGCAGAGATGGGATTTGAACCCTGGACCTTCTGGTCCGTAGTCCAGTACCTTAACCACATCAGCATTTTCAAAACAATTAATAAATAAATAAATCTACCTTTATCCATGTTAATCAAGAATGTGTCCAAGACTGTTCTGAGATTACCACTCTGAGTGGCTCGGCAGTTTGTTGCTGCCATTGCTGGACTCCTTGGTGCCAGCACAAATCCCAGCCCATCAATATTATGAGCCGCCATGACACGGGAAACCTGTTAGCCCCAAATTCATCTAAAGCCTGTGCTTGCTCATGCAGTCTTTTTACTCCATTAAATTCATGTGTTTCCCACATATCCTGTGCCTATCTCCAAAAGATGATAATACACAGCTTAAAAAGGCATCTCAGTTCTACACTAGCTTGTGCTGCTACTTTTTCTTCAGCTCCCTATATTTCTTGCCTGGCTACACACTGAACTAGATATAGGAGAAAATAAACTGATCCAAGCAGGATGGATGAGCAGGCTTTTTGTGGCCCAAATGCACTGGCAACTCAGGAGGGAATAAGGAGTGTAAATGAGTAGTTTCAGCACAAGATGCTTGTCTGCTCCTCTCTGATGTTGTTTTGCTCTTTTAAATAATTGACACGGCTGTGCTACAGGAGACAGGGACAAATCGACTGAAGTAATATCTTAGCCAGAAGTTGTTCTCGCACAGAATACTCTCCTGCTGCGATAAGACCCATAAAGCCAGCGACAGTAAAGAACGCATGTAAAAGCAGAGTCTTCAATAATATCTGTATCATCATGGGTCTAACATTATAAATCTTTTTCGGAAGACTATATCATAGTGTGACATTTGATATTCTGAGCTTCTAGATGGCATTAAAATCAAATCGTGTTCTGCACTTCAAATCTATCGAGTTTCACTGCTTTAAGTATTGGATTTTATATGGTGTTAACAAAGGTTTTTACCAAATTCCCATCCATTGGCCATCCTCCCAGGGTGGAGCAGCCTGGGTCCTTTCTGTGTGGAGTTTGCATGTCCTCCCCAAGTCCGCATGGGTTTCCTCCCACAGTCCAAAGACATGTTTGGTTACTTAGTGTTTCTAAAGTGCCCTTAGTGTGCGAGTGTGTGTGCCCTATGATGGATTAACCTGTCTAAGGTTGTTCCTGCCTTGCACCCTATGCCACTGGATAGGCACCGGTTCTCACGCGACCCCGAAAAAGATTAAGCAGGTAAGAAAGTGAATGAATGAATGGGAATGAAAACAATAACTATCAAGATTTTTTCCCATTAGTAAATTGTAAATGTAAATTGAAGTAATCTGTTCCAGACCCCCAGAAAATCCACACTGTATAAGGCATTATATGTATTAATGGAGTTATACTGTATACTTAAACACTATATATACAGTGCCTTGCAAAAGTATTCGGCCCCCTTGAACTTTTCAACCTTTTGCCACATTTCAGGCTTTAAACATAAAGATATGAAATTGTAATTTTCTGTAAAGAATCAACAACAAGTGGGGACACAATCGTGAAGTGGGAACAAAATTTTATTGGATATATTTTAAAACTTTTTTTTAGAAATAAAAAAAAACTGAAAAGTGGGGGCGTGCAAAATTTATTCGGCCTCTTGCATTAATACTTTGTAGCACCACCTTTTTGCTGTGCGATTAAACAGCTGGCAAGTCGCTTGGGGTGTCTCTATCAGTTTTGCACATCGAGAGACTGAAATTTTTGCCCATTCTTCCTTGCAAAACAGCTGGAGCTCAGTGAGGTTGGATGGAGAGCGTTTGTGAACAGCAGTTTTCAGCTCTTTCCACAGATTCTCGATTGGATTCAGATCTGGACTTTGAGTTGGCCATTCTAACACCTGGATAGTTTTACTTGTGAACCACTCCATTGTAGATTTTGCTTTATGTTTTGGATCATTGTCTTGTTGGAAGATAAATCTCCGTCCCAGTCTCAGGTCTTTTGCAGACTCCAACAGGTTTTCTTCCAGAATGGTTCTTTATTTGGCTCCATCCATCTTCTCATTAACTTTAACCATCTTCCCTGTCCCTGCTGAAGAAAAGCAGGCCCAAACCATGATGCTGCCACCACCATTGCTGACAGTGGGGATGGTGCGTTCATGGTGATGAGCTGTGCTTTTACGCCAAACAAAACGTTTTGCATCGTGGCCAAAAAGTTCGTCTGACCAGAGCACCTTCTTCCACATGTTTGGTGTGTCTCCCAGGTGGCTTGTGGCAAACTTTTTATGGATATCTTTGAGAAATGGCTTTCTTCTTCCATAAAGGCCAGATTTGTGCAGTGTACGACTGATTGTTGTCCTATGGACAGAGTCTCCCACCTCGCTGTAGATCTCTGCAGTTCATCCAGAGTGATCATGGGCCTCTTGGCTGCATCTCTGATCAGTCTTCTCCTTGTTTGAGCTGAAAGTTTGGAGGTACGGCCGGGTCTTGGTAGATTTGCAGTGCTCTGATACTCCTTCCATTTCAATATGATCGCTTGCACAGTGCTCCTTGAGATGTTTAAAGCTTGGGCAATCTTTTTTTATCCAAATCCGGCTTTAAACTTCTCCACAACAGTATCTGCCTGGTGTGTTCCTTGGTCTTCATGATGCTCTCTGCGCTTTAAACAGAACTCTGAGACTATCACAGAGCATGTGCATTTATACAGAGACTTGATTACACACAGGTGGATTCTATTTATCATCATCATCATCAGTCATTTAGGTCAACAGTGGATCATTCAGAGATCCTCACTGAACTTCTGGAGTGAGTTTGCTGCACTGACAGTAAAGGGGCCGAATAATTTTGCACGCCCCACTTTTCAGTTTTTTATTTCTAAAAAAAGTTTAAAATATCCAATATATAAATATTCATGATTGTTTCCCACTTGTTGTTGATTCTTAACAAAAAATTACAATTTCATATCTTTATGTTTGAAGCCTGAAATGTGGCTTGAAAGGTTGAAAAGTTCAAGGGGGCCGAATACTTTTGCAAGGCACTGTAAATAGACAAAAATAATTTATTTGCATAATTAGATGCAATACAAGTGCTATCATTTATTATAAATACATTGTGCTATCATGGTTCTCCCAATTTTCCATTTTGGTTGGCAGTTATCACTACCCTTAGAACCCATGGTGACTTGTTTGCACTATGAATATTTGCAGCAGGAGCTTTTGAACTGAGAACTGAATTTGATGAGCTACGAGTGCTGAGGTATGACTGTAGTTAATTAAGCTTGGAGAAAAGCACTAATTGACTTATTCTGTATGAGCCAACAAAACATTGCAATCAGCTAGCATTTCTCTGAACCAAAAAAAAGTCCAGGAAACTTAAAGATTGTGACGTGAGATCATCCGTTATAAGATTAACTATTGCATCACTACAAACAGCCATTAGGTTTTGATGCCCTGTGGACAAAAGTCAGCAATTCCTATTGAAGAATAAAATACAGATCTGTATGTAGATTCTGATACACCATGCTGTGCAATGTTTTTGACCAATCATTGTCCTCACTTGTTCTGAAGAGACTATTGTTCTGCTCTGAACTAGCCAGATCTTGTCTGTCCCATCAGAACCAATTTAGCATAGTTAGCTTAGTATCAGAGATCAGAGGTAGTGAGAGTCCTGTCCTGCTGTTCTAACAAATGATTCAGTGTATAGAAAAGAAACAAAAGCTCAAGAACACAGCTTTCCTTCTTCAACAGTGGCAAGAAAATGATAACCATTTCTTTGGCAAATTTCTGAACCATTTACTACTACGTTAAATCGTTACAGGTAGCTGCAGGTACTGACACTGGTGACATACTACTTGATGTAAACTAGTACAGGCTTTTTCCTGCAGATTTCTGCTACCACCAGGTTCCTGTTCACACATATCCAGAATGTATATGCACTCCAGCCACCTTTGCAAGGTGTTAAATTGGAAACCCTGGGAAACACGGAAGGCAATAATGTATTGGTGCTGGTTCAGTGACAGCTTATAGTGTCATCCTCCAGAAAGACAGGTCATGATCTTGCATTGAACCTGTTGGACTGAGGGTGACTTTTTTGTCATGGGCTGACACCTCAGCATTCTTCGCTGTTCTCTTAGGAGTATGAGAATGTGTAATGGAAGCTCTGTGTGGGAGCAGATTGGAGACAGTCACTGTATGGTAGTAAGCCTGTGTGTCTTGAGCAGCTCTTCTTACTTCTGTTTCACTTGTCTGACTGAAAATCATGGTTTCTTTTCACTGCTGTCAAAGGCTGTACAACTGTGACAGGTCCCTGTGGGAATGGAGAGTCGTTTAAAGCAAAGTATTTCACTTTTAAGTGTGTAACAGTAGTTCAGTGCTTCATCTTTTACCCCAGATTCACCTATGAAAGGAATCCCCTCAGCACATGAGCTCACATGCTAAATTACTGTTGGACCTTCTGGGCTGAACAAATGCACTGAACCTCTTTTTTGGTATTAAAATAATAATAAATCATTTAAAAACTTAAGCATATGTCTAGCCTCATTAAGATTTACACCAAGTTATAATGTGACTGTTGAAAAGTAACAGTAGTAACATTTAGCACTGTCTTTTTCAAAAACGTTTCATGTGGCAATCTGTGCCATAAACACGAAACAAAACCAAGACAAGCATGTGCAGCATTCTGTAATAAAAGAACCACTTAATGTAACTACACCCTAGAGAAATCCTTCTTATCTCTCTGTGAAATTAGCCTGGGTCTCCTGGAATTGAAATAAAATGTAACTATCAAGATAATTAAAGAAACTGCAAGATTAACATTTAAATACCACAGTTTCAACAAAGTGGTTAAACTGTGAATGACTAGTGAGTGTAATATTTTAATCCAGCATTTTACGCTGTATGATTTTATGATTTTTGACCACCTTTGGCAGTCTTCAAACACGTAATTTGATGAAAACACAAAATTTGATGGCACCCGGTTTAGTGGTATTTACTTATGTCAGTCAGCGATGTAGTAACGAAATCTTGGAGTGTACCTGATGCACTGATGTACAGTGGGGCAAAAAGGTATTTAGTCAGCCACTGATTGTGCAAGTTCTCTGACTTAGAAAGATGAGAGAAGTCTGTAATTTTCATCATAGGTACACTTCAACTAAACCAGCCACTAGTTTGCTCAGACAGGGTATTTCTAGTGCCGGTCCCAAGCCCGGATAAATGGTGAGGGTTGCGTCAGGAAGGGCATCCGGTGTAAAACATTTGCCAAATAAAGTATGCGAGTTCATAATAATTTCACCATACCGG